>JAIEZT010000441.1:18912936-18932936 GCA_019594935.1 Periophthalmus modestus | reverse complement strand
GATAATACCATTTGAAATCTGTTCTATGTTGGAACACTCCTGGATGAATGAGGCCTTACACTGACTGATGTTCTTTTGCAGATGAAAAAAATTGCAAAAACATTTGAGAATACAGTCATAGAATGCTGTTTTGTTCAACTAGTGTCATATGGTAAGTCGGGACCCGAAGTTTGTCAACCTAAAGTGTAATCTGTAGTGTGAAATTTACACAGTCCCATATTCTGATGTCAGCAGAGGCCCTGCGTTTATTAGTGGCAGTGTCAAACTGTATTCTCAGCCAGACTTCTGCGGTATAAGCTGGCAATACAAGTAAGCAAAGCCGCCAACAAATAATGAGTCTCAGTGTTCTATTCCATTTGTTTCTCTTCATTTGTGATACTGGCTGGAATAATTTGGTGTATTACATAACATTACCACTGGGAGTCTGGAACCACAATGAGATTCACTCAAGTGTATAAGTCATTTCATCTGGATTTAGTATGGTCAACTTGAAGATCCTAGTGGGCCACAATGATCATAAACCCATGCAGTATGATTTTTATGGAGATTTCATAGATACATAAATGAACTATCACATGTTGTGGCCATACACAGAAAATCTAGTGTTCACATGCCATGCTATGCTAAATCTTGATTCAAAGCCATCCTATATGCTCTAGGATACTTCTAATTAGTAAATACAGCAAATACATGTGCTAGTAAATATATTTGTACCCCACAGAGGATTTCGTAAAAGCAATATTAAGTGTTAAAGGCAGACATCAGTGCACTGTCTGCAGCTGAAAAATCTTTCTGATCATCAACCTTGAAGAGTAGTTACAAATACGCACCTATTTTCAGAGTCCAAATTTTAATTACCTGGCTTCGAAGAACACATATTATGCAAAATTGACCTTTTTGAGCTTTTAACCATGTTATATTGTTGTCCCCTCATCAAATACATACATGGAGTTGTATTTTGCTTCATTTGTGCTTGCTTCATTAATCCATTAATCCAAGGTTGTCTTCTCTAACTAAAAATATTCTCGCATTCTGCCCAAATTGTTGCGTCACAGGTAAAAATCTGGACTTTTAAACCTATAAGCCATCTCTGGACTCTGCAGTCAAATTGTTTTCACAACAAACACATGCCTAAGGGCTTCATTTGTTAATTTCCCCCTCTGTTCATTCCCTATAAAATCTGTTAACATTATTAAGTTAGAAAAAAGGTGAAATACTTATCTCAAGGTGACCAAAAGCATGTTAAAAAAAAAAAAGTCAGAAGAATGTATAATGTGTGTTCCGTAACGGTAACCTCACTTATAGATGCTGGCACAGACCCAATGGAATAAAATCATTGTACCCAAGAATTTAATTATTTTGTTTATTCACTAACCTTTCTCATAAGATGTGACTGTTGGTAATAGTGATAAATGTAATCTAATTTGTACCCCATGCTTTAAAAAGGTTAAGTGCAGACATCTTGTTTGTTCCCGCATAGTGCCTTGTTTTCAAAGCAATTGACTCAAACTGTCATGGCCTCCAAAGCAGACTGCTGGATTATAAGTGCATATGTTTTCTGCTGTTACTGCAGCCGTCTCCATATTTGTCTTTTGTTTTACAGGATCAATTTTATTAAGACAGTAATTAGGGTTGGAGCCAAGCCACGCTGTGTGTAACTTTGATAACAGGCATTTAGCAGGAAACAATGTGCAACTTAAGTACCCTTTTATTCTTATTATGGAGCAAGAGCAAACAGTGTTGGGAGGAATCTTTCAAATGTAGTTACTGATGCTGAATACTTACATTAAAATGTATTTTGGAACATGTTCTGTTCTATGGTCCAATCAGAGTACTGTATTCTGAATATTTTCACATTGAAATTGCATTATATTATAGTATAAAATTACGTCATAGGGTTAAAAGAGCTTTATGTTTGTTACTGCATTTTTTAAATCATTGATTAAAGAAGAAAAAAAAAATCACTGTGATTTATATTTTTCTTACACATTGCTCACAGTTTGAGAGCTAAATAGCATATCCAAGCACAGTGATGTATTCATTTGATTTTAGGAAAGCAAATGTATTCTGAAGACCACTGTACTGGAATACAGTTACTCAAAATTAGTATTCGGAGTACATATTTTTGGTTGTTTTTTTTAGTTCCTTCACAGCACTGTAAACAAATGGCAATGTATATTCACAAAGAAAGCACGTGGGCTTCCTGTGCCGAGTACAGAATCATGTGAGGTAGTTTGCAGTCAGTTGAACACCTGCCCGACTATCCCAGGATGCTGATCAAAGCTGGTAGGAAGAAAGCCAACAGGATTTCCCATTGGGCTGTCTGACTCAAAAGATCATTCACCATTATGTTAGTTACAGATCACCTCGACCTGTTGGAAGTGAATATAAGACCTTCAAATGCAGTGTCGGCAAAAAGAAGGAAATCTGTCAAACAACCAATGCAATAACTATATCTTCCTTTCACTAATTATGGTGTGCAGTGTTGAGATGGCTGGCTCGCAAAACACTTTTTTTTTTTTTTGACATCTCATGCATGATGACGGTAAAAAGGAGTATTTGAGTAGGTCAGAAATTGTTTCGTGTTTTTGGTTCTCTAATGGATTACCCTATAAGAAAGCTGAATAAGCTGCTGCCAGATCCTACAAACACATTGCAATAAACACAAAAGGGAACTGTATATTGTAATGCGACCTTTTATGACAGGCAAGGATGATCAATTCATAAAATATCAATTATAATTATTGCTCTAATCCATTTCTATATTGTGTAATCATTATTAACATTAACTCTTGAGCGGAGTAAGTTTAGAGTAAGTTTACTTTCATTTAATATATGTTCATTCTCTTCATTTTAGGCTCACCAATGCCCCACCTACTACCTAAGCGAATAATCATTTGAGTAATTGTGATCTCAATCATGATTTAAATAATTGTGATCATTTATATCCATAATTGAGCAGCCTTATTACAGGTAATGACTTTCTAAGTTCAGTCTTGATTTTATTGACCTTTTAAAACTGTTACTTTCATTAAGCAAATGCGATTTTACAATGCCTTTCTAGCAAGCCCAATTTTAGTTTTCTGGGTAAAGGTTTGGCAGTCCCCATACAGTTTGAGTAGACTTTACTGGCACTAACTATATGCCTCTTGAGACCCAATCGGTGTAAATTTGTCATTAGTTATCGATCTCTGGACCTTTAAAATCTACCCCAGGTTTGCTTGGAGGCTTAAACCATAACTCTTTCTGCCTTCCTACACAAACTGCAGAGCGTGCGTTTTCTTCGAGAATGTCAAATTGGCCTGAAATAGTATTTTGCCAGCAGTATTTGGCCTATGTACTTTCACCATTTACGCCCGTTGTGCTGCATAACGTGACATGTAATATATCGCTGATCAAAGTGTCCCACAGCTACGCAGACTTAATGACTAAGTGCCCCTTTTGTTTCACGAAATCAGAAGTGAAAAAAAAAAGAGTTTGAAAATGTCAGTGAATAATGTCGTGGGCTGCACACTGTATGTCTATTATCAAAGAGGAAGTGACAAGCCGTTATTAAAAAAATTAGACACTATTACCGCTTCGTAGCTCAAAATGTGTTTGGATATTGTAACAATCCATTTACAAATAAGCAGAATATGAAGGGAATGTAAACCTCTTTTTAATGACTACAGGGGATCATTTTCAAAAGCGCTAATATGTCAGGCCCCATAGAAAGAGCCGTCTGCCAGCGACTATACAATATTTGTTTTATTGAAAATTCTCATCAGGGACTTTCCGCTAGCAATCATCTGACAAAGTTTGCAGATGATTACACATTACATCGCCATGATTACAACCGCGACAGACGCTTTCATGGCAAAACCCAATCGGCTCAAAATAAATCTATTATCCCCTGTATGCTACACTCACCAGTCTTCTTTGTCTTGTTATTAGAAAACACTGCGGTGCGCAAAATATTTAAAGTCATTTCAGGATGGAGAATGAATCGGACTGGAGAATGCCAAAAACAAATATGATCTAGTATAATTTTGTCATGCCACTGTTGAATGCTGAAAAGGTTAGCCACAACTTTGGTACGAGTTTTTGAGTATTGTTTCGTTCGCTGCAGATGACACAAGCAGCAGTTGGCCCTGTGATATCGCAGTGGGGAGGTTCAATGATATTTTGCTTATCTGTTTCAGAGAAGCCAAATCTGCAGGGCATTGTTATATTGGTTTTGCCATTTGAATGCCACAGGGGGATGTGCCATTTTCTGGGCAGATGGTAAGATGTAACTTTTGTAGAGCTCCAGAATTGTACAACATTTTGATGGCGAGATAAGATAAAGTTTTATTTTTCACACAGCTTGGTTTGATTGGATTTCTTATGCAAGTATTTATGAGCTCCAATCCACCGGTTTGCCAATATACTTCCAAGCACAGCATTGCAAATAAAACTAAGCAGACATTCTCAAGGTATACTGTATGCCAATTAATCTATTTGAAAGTTTGAAAATAAAGATGCACATGTAACTTTTCTGGTGGAAAGTCCACCACTGGCTTATCTCCATGGAGGTGTTATTCTTTGCCTGGAATGTACCACAGTATTGCATTAACATACTATATCTAAAATGCGTTTGATTTGATGCTGATGTTAGATGTTTTATTGAAAAACATGCAATCTTCTGTGAGTGGGCTCGGTTTTCCACAGATCTGACCAGTAACTTAGAAGATAGATACGTTTAATGCAATACTTTTGAACATTACAATAACATCTCCATGGAGACACCCCAACAGAGAGTGCACCTTTGAACATCATATTCATCAAAACTTGAAGCGTTCATTTGCAAAAAATGTTAAGTGCTGTTTAAGAAAGTCATCAGAGGCTTTCAATTTACTCCTTGTATAGAAATGTTTTTAAAAGCCAAATGTATTTTACTGCTATTAAAGTATTATTCCACCCCTCCTTGAAAAAATACATTGCATATTATATTCAGTTATCTGTCGAAGATGGTAACAAAAAGAAAATAGACAAAAAAGAATAACAAAGTTGCCTGGAAGGAGAATCTTGGTGGGAAAACATTTGGGCCCCGAGTCCAGTCTATCACAGAAGCATTCACCCCTGTACACCCCTGTTCACCGCTATTCACCCCTGTTCACCCCAAGTTCACCCCAAGCCGCTCAAACGCAAACTGCATCTCGCTGTGGCTGCAAGTTTGAGAATGAATTATTTTTAGTGCACGATAGACCTCCAGACCTCTGTCGTATCTTTTTTATGTGTCTTCCATATTAAGCCGCAAGTCAAGTGCACTTTACTAATTCCTTCGTCTTAATTAAATGTATTAAAATTCTGAAAAGACATGCACATAACTTTGACTTCTTCAGCGTTGTGGAGATTGTGAAAATGCATGCTTGTCAGTTTTCTTTTTCATTGTGTCACTGTTGTTGTGATGGAACGAGCAGCCGCCACAATTACAGATATCTAATAATAGGTGTCCTTGGGTGATGTTTTGTTCCCACATGGTTCGGTGCCATCCATTTAAATGAGCGGAGGGCCCTGATTGATTGTGACTGTAATGGAAAACCCAGGCTTCGTAAACAAATGGGAGGATTACAGTCTGTCCTAACCTGCCTGTTCAATGTTACTTTTAGCACAGTGATATGATGTTTTGTTTTCATCCAGTTTCAAAAATTACATGTTGTTTGGTGAAGTTTGAGTGCTTTTTTAGAAAGGGCTTTTTTGCCTGAGCTATCAGTGGTTGGTTTAGTGTCAGTGCTGGATGGGTAAGTAAACTTTTTATTATTAAGTGTTGCTACAAAACAGACATTTGAATACATCAATCATGTAATTTAAATCTATTATCATATTATGATAGTAGTAGTAGTAGTAGTAGTGTAGTAGTAGTAGTTGTAATAATAATAATAATAATAATAATAATAATAATAATATAATAATAATCATAATAATAATAATAATAATAATAATAATGTCTTATATAACACTTTTTCCAGATGCTCAAAGTCACTTTTACAATTCCATGCATTATTCATTCAATCTAAGCTACTATAGTAGCCACAGCTGCTCTGGGGCAGACTGACAGAAGCACTTTCACACACACACACACACACACACACACACACACACACACACACACACACACACACACGCGCGCGCACGCACCCGCACCCGCACACACACGCGCGCGCACACACACGCACACACACCATTTTTATACTAGGCAGGATGGGTAAAGTGCCTTGCCTAAGGACACAATGACAATTTTTGCCACTGGTGCCCCCATGTGGCACCTAGATGCTTCTCAGATATGATGAGATCAGGCGCTGACAAGGGGGTTTGGTCAGGTCATGACTATAGTCTGGAGCAGAGTTTGGAGGAAGATTTTTTTTTTTTTTTTTGTTTTGTTTTTTTAAAAGGCCCATATGCTGTTTTCTGATCTATGTTATAATGCTGTTTCCTCATCACAAACAAACCTGGAGTTGTGTTTTGTTTCGTTTGCACATGTTTAACACACAAACCCTGCATATTTAGGCTGAGGTTCTCAAACAGAAAACACTGTGCCACCTTGTGATGTCATCAGCTAGTAATACAGGAAATGCTCCACTGTGTTTTTAAACTCCATGCACCTTCACTAGAATCATTTGGATAATTTCAACCCTGGAATTGACAATCTCTACTGACCTAAAGGTAAAAGGAGCTGTTAACTTCATGACATCACAAGCATTTTGAGCTTTGGAGATGTAGACAGACTAATAATAAAGTGTTACTCAAACATGTGTGAATGAAACAAATCACAACTATATGTTTTGTATGTATGTATACTATATGCCTGTATTAGTTAATTTTGAAAAACATTTTAATTTTGTTTTTAATAAAATAAATTCAAAAAATTGTGATTGATCAAAATGTCACCCAGCCCTAATGAATAATGAATCGTTAACATGCCATTGTTTTATCTCCACTTGGTTAACCATTTTTTATAAAGATACAAAGTGAACATTCAGTAACAATCCTACATTTACAACTTAACTACCGTCATTGCCAAAAGAGACAAGAGACTGGTTCCACTACTTATAGAGGGAATTGATCCACTACCCTTTTTTTAGTTGGCAAGTGCAAGCATTCCTGGAATAGTAGATTTAAGAAATAAATTGAAAAGACAAAATCCAACAGATGTTTTAATGCACAGTTCACATTAATTTATAGCAAAAACAGGGGCAACCAATGTTTTGTTTTGCAAGTGGGAAGACAGCTTCAGGTTGACATGTTGAAATATATTTTGACATTTGACTTGAAAAGCTTCCAGACATAAAACAAGACTTCAAACCATAAACATGAAATATGTCTTATACATAGTCCTTGTGGCACCCCAAGTCACATTGTTGCATCTGTTGCAAAAAAGATGTGTGAAGTTGTCCCCTGCTGTGTTTAAGAAGTAGTTAAACTTCAGCCAAGTCAAAGTGCCACTATCTCCGGCCCTAAAGAAACTCTTAGTTAGTTTTAGGTTGAAATAAACTTAAGCCTAATGACCTAATGTCTAGCCTAGTAACCTAATGTCACAACACAAAAGGGAGAAGTATGTATTTACATCTGTCTACCTCATCCCTAGCTCTCACAAACCCTTTAGCGCACTGTCAATATCTACTGTCTGGGGGTCCTGTCATCAATTTTATATACCCAGGGGCATGCTGGGACCCCCATTTCAGCCCAGGAAGTTTAGATTGTGGCCTGGCCCATGCATTTTCCCCCATACAAATAGATGTTTTTAGTATTTACTGATGTTTTTTGTTGCCAGAGTGCAGCTGCCCAATGTGAGCCCCCATTACAAGTTATTCACATCAGAGGAAAGAACACACAGCGTGACCATCAGTCTGGAGCACTGACTGGAACTCATTAACAGGAGTAGAGATACATGCCAGCAGGTTAGGTCAGAGGTCGCATTTCAAAATAAAAGTGCTATTGAGAGCATATCAATTATACATATTCACATATTGACTTATGACTTATTTAGTTAATTATCTTTACTGCAAATTCTTGTACATAATCTTCCAGAGGCAAATGAAGACTTCTACTGATGCCCTTTCCTCTCCTCTGAAGGTATTTATAAATCCTGAAAGTGAGCCTGTTTCAAACAACAGCTCTGAGGGCCACCAAACTCTGGGTGAGACACCCGAGATCTACAAAGGTCCAGTGGAAAACCCAGAGGATCTAGAAACTCTGACTGAGATCCAGGACCAAGAGGAGGCAAATAAACTATAAACTGAAACTATGAAAAGGATGAAGACAGTCCGATGAAGAATCCAGAGTACACTAACCCTATGGACAACCCCAAGAGTCCAGAGAAGGACCAGAACCCAGAGGACCTAGGCACTCCACAAAACTCAGATCAGCTACTTGGACTTTCAGAGGAGGAACTGGAGAATCCAGAATTCACTGAGGCTTTGGCAACCAGAGCTCCAGAGACAGACTTTGGCAGGAGGAGCAAAACATGACGTCTCAGAGGAGGTGGAGCCCCAAACCGTAGAGGACGTAATAGCAGAAGATGAGAAAATGCAGACGGAAGAGTCAGCCTCAGCTTCAGAGCCCACTGCAGCTCCTCAGGCCTCAGAGACCCTGGCCTCAGTGGAGAGCTGCCACCACAACATAGTAGTGGAGTGGCTGGAAAACACTCTGGACAGTTCAGAGTCCCAAATGGAGTTTATGTCAAACCTAAGGACATCAAGAACTAGTCAAAGCCGGAGTCTGAGAACTGATATGCGAATATGGCTCTGCGTCCAAGCTCCTGGTAATAGCTTTGGGACCAGAGCTCACAGAGTTCCAGAGGTACATCATGAAATATCTGAACATATGCCTTAACACCTTCAGGAACTGGCTCAGGACTTTCTGGCACAACTCTTTCCACAGCAGGACCAGCCCAAGATGAGAGCCTTTTAGAAAGCACCTGTGTGTCCTTCAAGAGGAGTCATTGGTTTGGGAGGATGTGGTAGAGAAGGATCTGGATACTTTTGAAGTCGAGATGTTTTGACTACTATCGAGGGACTGTCAGGTTTAATATGATAGTTGTGTTTGCTTTAAATGCCATTCTGTTCAACATTCTAATCAGAAAAGTTACAAACTGTACGGGTAATTCCTTTTTTTGTCGTTGTTTTTTTTTTTTTTTTTGTAGATTTTTGAAAACATCTGAAGCTCCATTTTCACATCAAAATAGATTAACATAACATTGCACTTACTTTGCTACATCTGACCAGGACTGAAATAGGTCAAAATCACGACATGCATAATAGGTAAAATTCCAGCTAAGGTAATCCAAGACTAGCTCAAGATCTGGAGGTGGGTCCCTGAGTGCAGCACTACCAGGGCTGCAACCTGGAAAATAGTGAAAAAGGAGACTAACTGTCCATCTGCGGCATAGTCAGATGCTTGCTGTAATCAGAATTCTGTGGCTATTGCCATTTCACGTTACTGCAGTTATATTTTTTCCTGAAAAGTGTGAATTTTCAATAAAACACCCACTCGAGAAAGTGACAATAATTTGCAGTGTGTCAAGTGTTAATATGAGGGGAAAAAAGGGAGTCTGGGGGAAATTTTTGAACTACATCTATGCAATTCCCTGCATTCAAGGGCATTTTAGAAGTAAATTAACTAATACTTTGTAGTGCAAGACACAAGACTGGGATCACCACACTGTTTAGGCATTAAAGAATGAACTGGGTGTCCCATATAGTCAAGTTTTATCATAGCAAGCCTATAAATAAAAAGAATACAGTAGCCATTTAATACTAGTCTACTATACTATTTGAACTCTTCTACTAGTAATATTAGCCCACTTAAGTGTAATAAGACTTTGAACAAAGCTTTTTCTGTTTGGTCAGTATTTGAATCTCTACTTTTTACTTGAGTATATTCACTGCTTGCAAGTTTTATCACACTGCTGTGTGGACAGTGCCCCCGGAAAAATGCACAGTCCAAACCTTATGGAGATATTAAAGCAGCGTAATGACCTCATTAGTTATGCACGCACATGCACACTCCTCACATCGTGAATATGTAAAATCTCATGTCTTATTGCATGTTGCTATAGTTATAAGTTCTTGGCAAACATGAAAGTGGTCATTAAAAGTGAACAGCAGACAAACAGAGCGAACATCGCAAACATATTGAGCACTAAAACATGGCCCTGAGTGGTCCATGCATTAGTACAGTGGCAATGCCGTGTCCTCTCCAGGGCTGATCAGCTCTCTGGGCCAATATCTCAGATGTAGCATCCCAAATCTGAGCTCATTCGGACCAAAAACCTTGGCCTAGTTCATTAAAATAAAATTGCAGTGAAAGTGGCATTGATCCAATATGGCTGACTTCCTTTTCATCATAGAGCAGTGCTTCAATTCACTTAGACTTGTCTCATTGAGCTCTATCACTGTTCTGAGTTTTATAATTTGCCTGTCTCCTCTCCCATAAAGGTCCCCTTCTAGGCAGTGCTGTTGAGTCAGTGGGCATTGGACATTCTTTTGATGCCCATTTTATAAGTTTTGGTCATGTTGATTGTTTTTATACCCCCATGTGAGACTTGCTGATGTTCAGGGGGTCAAAACTGTAACAATTTTGTCTGAAAAAAATCTAAACTAAGAACAATACCCCTTGCCAGTAACGAAATATAACTGGGGATGCCAGTTACACTTAAGGATGAGAGCTGATTAGCTGTCCAACTAAGAGAAAAACAAACAAAAGAAAAAAGAAAAACCTTTCTCCTTTCACAGTTTGACAGTCACGTACCCCTGATTGCCATAACTATTACCCTACTCTTTGTATGAAATGGGCCAAGTAATCTTAATATGCTTGGAGACTTTAAGAGTCACTCAGCTGTATACCCACACACACCAACCCAGATGCTCTCATGTTATTGGGGCATAATTGTGTCGTAATTGTGATTAATCAGATACGCTTTTCCAACTGTGTGTGTCTCATCAAGGCAGACAGGGGCAGATAGGGAAGGTCACAGACAGTCAAGGTGCCCACAAGCGCCTGCTAAAAGGAGAGTCAGATTAGGGGCCCATGGGGTCTAATTGAGCTCTAGAATGACGGGGCCAAGTGAGGGGAGAGGGAACGTTTACTCGCTGCACCACCCATTTCCAAAGTGCTCCGATCGGACAGCTGATAGACGCCCACTGAATGGCCCGTACCAAATGGCCACCTTATCACACACGGAGACGGAAGCAGACAAAATGAATGGACTTTGTAACTCACCACAGTGGCAAATGTAGTCTGCAAAACATGCCCATACACAGGCAGGACAATGCCACTGCACCATTTTAAATACATTGATTTCAATTGGAAGAAGAGAGCTGTATTTAAATTGCTGCTCAATGTTGTGTAATGGTAATTAGAGTAGTGTGAAATGAAGCGAGAAAGTGTAATCCATAATCCAATCATGGTAGAACAGCGTGTGCGTTGCCATAGTAGAAAACTGTGCTCCTATTTGCAAGAATGTCCAATTCCCATAGACAGTGTGGGACCTTAAACAGTTTACAGGCTCACCTGATCGGGGGCGTGTCCAGACCTTTTTCACCATAGGGTGGCCCAAGGGTGGCACCAGGGACGACTTAAGTCTTTAAGGAAATAATTTTGACAATTTAACACTTACATTTCATATTGTTTTGTGAATAAATCATTTTGAATTAGAAGAGTGTTTCCTGTTTTCTGTTAGAATTTGGTGCAATATTATGATACAATTAATCAGAATGGTTATTTACCACCAGTATCCTGCTTCAGCCCCTCGGAAACGGGTTGACCAATCAGCATTTATTATATGCTATTATGCTGCACTGGGCAACCTGATAGTTTATATATTATTCAATATAAAACTATCTTGAATTGGAGCACACATGGCAACCTCCACATAGTTGACCCTCCAGAGCTTATTCTTTAGACCCTGGTTGACAGAAACTTGGAACTCAAACTCACTAAAATTATTGCCCATTTCCCCTGCAAATACAACCCCTTATAGCAGCCACTATACTGAAGAAAACATTTTCAGTCAGTGGCCATATTCTGATGCTTACTCGGTGTATATGGCTGAGAAAATGAGTGGCGCATTCTGCAATCTTGCACATTTATTTTACTATCTTTCAACAAATTCTCATGAGTGCCTTTTGTTAATCTGTCATATCTGATCTATTTTTACAAAGATAAACTTCACTGGCTTCAAGAGTCTATAATTAAATTCGTATTATCATTTGAGACATTTTAATTAATGTTATTAAGCCAAGCCAAGTCAAAGAGCTACTTATCGTGTTATTTTAGATTTTGCTGTAGCTTATCATCTTTGAAACACAAGGCAAACTTAATACTTTTTCATCATTGTCCCAGTTACAAAAAAGCACCATATTATTTTAACTTAATATGGCTCTGTTTTATTTATTTATTTATTTTTTATCACTTCGCTTTACTCTTTGTGTATACCATTATTTAAAGGAACTTTATGTACCCTGCCCTCTTACTGGTTTAAAAAAAGGTACTGAAAGCACCAATACCTAATCCTGCATATAGAGGACACATGCACGTTAATTCTCATCTGGACAGGCCATGTCACCTGCGAAAGCTCAAAACCTCCAGAATTTCCTTCCCTGAGCTGCAGAGGCTGCACTGATTCATGATTGGCTGCAGGTGCTGGGGTCTAGGTAGTGACCATTCAGATCAGAGAGAGTGCATTTAGGTTTAAAACAATTGGATTTCAGTATTGAAACTGGCAACCCAAATGAGAGACTCATGTGAGGGACATTCAGCTTTCTGACTGGATAACCATAATAAGAACCAAAACACCCAATTAAAACCTCACTTCATCATCATGTGTATTTTTTATTTTATTTTATTGATTGATTGATTGATTGATTGATTTATAAATAATATTGCAATTGTTATCAGTAAGGGCTTTTTTGATTTGAACGTGCACATCTTGTATCTAACACAGTTTATCTTGTTTATATTGTATAGGGTCCCTATACCTCACAGTTGGTCAAATGAATACATATATATAGTCCAAACAAAACATCCTCATTCAAATAAAGTTTAATTCAGCAAAGCGAGCATTTCGGCCCTCTTTGTAAATCTTAAAGTCTCAATTATGAGTGGTGGTCGTCTGATCAGTGGTACTTTCCACTTAGCCAAAGTCCTTGCTCCTTGGCCTTCCATTTAACCAATATGAATATTCACCCAGTCTGTTGCATTTTAAATTAGATTCTTGAACTTTAAATTATTCATCTGGCCTTTTACTCACCCAGACATGAAACCACTGGAAGCCCTATTGCCTTTTCTCAAATAAAATTACTTACAATTGACATGAAAGTGCGTAAGTGCTGGTTTTCAGGAAAAGTTCCCTGTCCTTACAAGATAAAGTTTGAGACAAATTTTCACAAGGTGTCTCTGCCAATTCTAATCAAATGTGCGATTGTAGCCCGCACCAGCCCTCTGTGTGATTAATGAGGGCAGGACTACACACTAGGAGCACTGACACTGATGGATGGGACTATGTGAATGACAGATTTAAAGGGATACTACATCATTTAATACATGATGATCCATGGAGTAGTAATAGTAGAAATTGAAAGGAGCTATTAGATAAACCCTGTGTGTTGAAATGTTGCAAATATTACTAGAGGAAATGTTTTATCAAAATAGTCAGATAGATTTTTCTTAAATATTTTGGAAATGTTCAGAATAAATGGTTTTGGACATGGATCTAGAACACTTGCTTTATGCTGTTTTCATGAAATCCGTACCCTTGTTATGTATTTGTGAGCGGGCTGAACTACTCTCACAGAGGGGAGACAGTGGTGCGGGATCAGGCTTTAGGACAGTTCTGTGTTGTGAGAGCGGAGGAGATGAGAAGAAAAGGCTACAGCTCACCAAAATGTGATACATCACAAACATCTGAGTTTGTATTATTCAAGATCTTAAACATAGAGGTTTAACTCCAGTCTAGTTACTGGATCAAAGAAAACTGTTGCCAGATCCTGTCCTGGCTTGTTCTGGCTTAAATTAAACCCTGGATTGGCCCCTGCACATGCGTCAGGATTGGATGGATAATTATAATGTGTTGCGAGCTGTGGAATTCCCAAAGAATGAGGGCAAGACAGAAATATGAAGTAGAAACATGGTTTGAAAAGATGAAATTATCAGTCTTATATTGCAGCAATTACAAAGACATTTTATCAAACAATTTTATTTAATTTTTTTCAAAGCTACACATTTCTGTAATTGAGCCAATAGTAATTTCACAGTTCACTTTCATGCAATATGGAGTAGGAGTCTCAAAGCATGTAAAAGTATCTATCTTTTAGTTTTCTTTTGCTTGGCACGCCTGTTTATCTACACTTCAAACTGGGCATTCACAATGATAAGAAAAGTGTCCATGGAAAACAGGACACTTAAGAAGTATACGTCATGCGGTGCCTTTGTTATGTACTGTACTATTTTTGGTACTAGCTAAAGCCACACATAGCTAGTGTTAATTGCAAGGTTATCTGTTTGGTTGTGAGTTACTGTTCCACCCATTTAGCACCTCCACAGACCGGCTTATTAAGACCCACCCCTTTGACACACTGTCTTAAGTCATGGTTTCCACTTGAATAATGTAACATTTGTGCAGTTGATTGCGCAGAATATGGGACCCACAATGACCCACAGGTTGCCGGTGCGATTCCAGCTCCTTGAACAAAACACTTAACCCACCTCGCCCTTAGTGTCTGTGTATACTGCTGTGTGAATGTGTGTGTGAATGTTTGAGTGTTTCCTTGATGTAAAGCACTTCGATTGCCTTGAAGATGGAAAAAGCACTGTATAAAAATGTGACCATTTACCATTACTACATATTAAATACCTTTTTTTTGACAAGCACTTAACTACCCATGTTTTCCTCGCTTTTATAAATAAGTACCAAATGTTCCTTTCACTCTTCATATTAGAAGAAAAATGCACGTCCTTGTTTTAGTGACTTAATGTTCCGAATACTCACCCTAGAACATTGCCTGAAGTACGTCATTATGCTGAATTAAACCAAACATTTTAACCATTTGCACAGAAACATATTTGACCAAATATATCTAAGAAATTGCATTGGAATAAGCAATGAAGCTGCCTGAGTTTTAAGTAGTTTATCCTAACGTCCCCCTTTAGTCTATATGTTTCCATTATATGCTCACAGGATATATTCTAATCATTTGTTTTTCTCTTTCTCTTCTCTGTCTCTGTCTCACCTGTCCCTGAATCCTGCCATCCTTTGCTATACCAGGTAAGAAACATTTTAAAATTCTTTACATAACAACACTACAAATGATGCCTTCACTGCTTTATTACATTACACACACTCTCACTATGCCACTAAAACCCCAAACCTAAAATCTGTTGTATACACGTACCAATATTTGCATTTAAACTTTACTCTACTCTCTTTCTATTGGTGTGCAATGGTGTGAAACGAGGCCATATGCTTCGAAACAATTCCCATCAGCCTTTGCAGTATGTCTAGGAGAGGCCATGGAGAATACATAGTAGTAGCTCGAGTAGTAATAGTAGTACATGACGTTTTCATGCCACTCAACTGAGAGCCTTGTCGTGGTGTCAGAGCGCACCAAATCAACATAACACTTTCATTCATAATTTAAGCGTCGTCTTGAGAGAGCATAGCCTAGTAAATCCAGCTGCAACAGTGCTCACAGTCCCATTTGGGTCACTGGGGTAAACAGCATGTTATTGATCATTATGAAATACGTTAACAGAAGTGGGTTTCAAACTGTGGGGCAGGTCAGAGGGGTGGTACACAGGGACATCCTGGGGCAACTGTACTTGTAGTTGTAAAAAAGCCATTTCTTGTTTGGCTTATTCCGAAATTAGTTTTGCTAGTCAATTAGGATGCATTCTCTCCTGATTCAGTCTTGGGTTGGTTTAAGCTAGATTTAGATCAGATGTTTAGTCTGGGTTTAGTGCTGGGTTAAGTGGCAGTTTTGGTGGGGTGTAACACTGCCAAACATCACGTTGAATTAACCAGATCTAAAATGTAGCCCTCTTTTGAAAGGGTGACCTAGCTAACGTCCTCGTCCACAGTGCACAAATATCTACTGTTAATGAAAATTATGCAAATAATCACATAAAAGTCAACAAAAAAACAAATGTACAGATAGCACGACACATAGGAAAAGTATAATAAAACACCAAGATATCCTGTCTAGCTAGTATTAAATGCCAGAAAGGAGAGGTGGGTCTAGTATTAAATGCCAGGGAGAAGAGGGGTTTCAGTCTGATCTTAAACTGCATAGTCTGGCACTGCCACAGAAAAGGCAGCAGTAGCTGGTCAGCTGACGTCTGACCTCAGGGCTCTGGGTGGAGTATAGAGCTGCAGTGACTCAAAATGGGTCCTCTGTATTTGAGGACCCATTTTCAAGTCAAGTTTTTCCCAGGTTTAGTCTTGACATCTAACTAAATTCTAGACTTAGTTAAGTGTTTTGTTTTTTTTCTCATGGTTGACTACCATATCCTGAGAATCTAGACATAATGGTTATTCATATCATGCCATGTTCTCCAGATCCCAACACGGTTTAGCCCTGGTTAGGTCCTGCTTGAGTCTATCGTTTTCCTATCTCAGCTGTATTAGCCCTGACATAGACCTGGTTTAGTTCTATCCAACATATTTTGTCCTATAATTTCTGTCTTTTAAACAAACTTTGATGACTAGATTTGTTCTAATGGTGAACTTGGTATAAGAGTTCATAAACCACAGCCCACGCTATGATACAATATTCCAAAACCATTCCGATCTCCAACCTCTTGAAAGCTGAATGGAATCCGAGCAGCTCACTTTGTCATAATCTAGCAGCACTAAGCCCCGACACGGTGAGGAGGAAAGCTCAGCCCATATGTGCACATCATGGTAATTTGTGAATGCCTCAAAACAGTGTTGGTTGTTTTCCCTTTGCTTCATAATGAGATGCGCACAGCCTTGGGAACAGGAGGGGTAGGAAAAACAGATGTGTGCGTACATTATAGAGCTTTAAATCGTGCCAACATAGTGAACGTGCGTCCCCCATGGTGCACTGTCTATTGTGCTTTTTGGCTTGAGATTCATGACATTAGATCATGGCAGAGTAAACATATGCACACGAGATCAATCTTACAGAGTGTATACTAAAGAAGTACTCTGACTCAAGTACTCTGATTGGTCTCTGCAGATGCTTCACGATTGGGTTGTGTATAATTGTAATGTATTGTGTGCTGTGGATTTCCCAAAGAAGGCACTAAAAATGTAAATTTGAATTATGTAGGACTGAGGGGAAAACAGGAATACCAAGTGGGAACATGGCACAAAAATCTGCAATCATCAATCGTATTTTGCAGTGATTATATAGTCCACGTTTTACTTGGAAAGAAAAGGAACGTGCAGTGTCCGATCACAAACAAATCTATAATAATCTCTGTAGAACAACATTACAAGTGCATTTATTTTCATCTGTCACGTCTGTTGATCTAAAAATACTAAGGCCTGTCTCGCAATGATAACATAGTGCCCATGTAGAAAAGGACATTACGTATTTATTAAATGTTGTGGTTATGTTCTTTTCCCCGTAAACATGTGTGACATAGCAGGGATAATCCAGGAATCCAGTTTTTAAATTAATTCACTATCAATAGACACATTTGAATAATTTCAGACTAAAATTTCTTTCACTACACACTGGAAAGAAGGGATGCTATTGTTTTTAGCCTCATTTAAAATGCTTGACTCCCCAGACTCATGATACAAACATTTCAAACTCGATATTGATTCTGATACAGCGATGATAATGATAAAAAAAAAAAAAAAAAACCCTTTATTTAGACAGTAGAAAGCAATTTTCAACATTAAATATTAGCAATTTCTTTTCTATTCCCATGTGTTATATCTGTGTAATCCCTCAGTGTCCAGTAGGTTCATAGTGGTCCATGGGTGTATACTAGTCTATGTGTCTTATACTTGTGAAAGATACAGCTCAACATCATTCTAAAACGATTCAGGAAAGGTCCATTTGTTGTTTCCTGTGAATGTCACTTTTTAGTATCGATGTTTGTTGAAATGCGTATCTAGTTTCAGTACTAGTTTTAGTATGGATTAGTATCTGTTTTTCAATACTTTTAAGGACCCTAGTATACGATATCTCCAAAAGTATTTCAAAAAGCCTGAATAATTCATAATAACAGACCTTTAGCAGCTTTTCGGACCCTCAGTCTGTACTGTAAGTCTATTCTCTAAATGCAACTATCAATCATATTTTTTCCAGCCGCTGTCCAAACTTAGAATGGCTTATGTTTTATTCAACACTAAATGTACTCCAGTGGGCCTGAGCCTTAAGCTTGTATTAGGAACAATATAACTTCTTAGAGCGGATTAAGAGTGCTCGGAATCCACAGCGGACCCTTAATTGAGATTCCCTAACTAATGCGTAGGCCCTGGCTGCATGTAATAAGCCCCCGGCCTGAGACTATAGAGACTGGGAAAAGTGAGGTGACCGAGATGTGTGGTCAACCATGCTAAAGACGGACTAGAAGTAGATAAACGGGCTATTTAGTGCATGGAAAGTCCATTGATTGGAAATGGGGGAGCGAAGTTGAGGTTGCATGCATCACGTTTGAAAATATAGGCAGAAAACAGCAGTGCATAGGAAGCTATAGATTAGGAGACCAGACAGAGATGTGAAGGGGCTTTGGGGGTAAATATAGAGAGTAGCCAGTGGAGTGTGAACGCTATGGATTTCTCTATCAGTATTTTCACCGCAGCTACATTCAGACATATACTTCAGCTTGGCTCACATTTATATAGACATTCAGAGGTTTGGTAATACTGTTGTTTTTGGGCTTATGAAAAAGAGTAGGCAACTTCTGTTTTTTGTTCATGGAACAGGAACGATGAATCAATGTCAAGGAAAGCACAAAAAAAAGAAAAAGAAAAATATCCAACCAAGGCCATGGTTGTATGTCGCACTGGGATGAGTCTTTTATGACATTTTCTTTAGTACAAACTTGGATTTTGCTTAAAGCTACAATCACTATTTACCCTGGCTGACTTGGCCCTGTTGTATTCTCATATAACACCACTAGATGCTATCTACGTTACTGCTGTCTGATAAACATTCTCATCCAGACGGACTTCAGCCGGCTCAAATGCTGAGCACTTGACTGTATTCAGTCACGTCCACATTTCCCACTTGGCAGTGATAATTCTCAGGCTCTAGTGCTGAGTGCAGATCGGTCGGCTGTTTGTCCAGAGCAGGAGCAGCTCCAGGTGCAGCTCCTCTTATTTGAAATGCAAAATACAGAAGTACCACAGATTTTATTGACATGTATATACTGCAGAGAGCAGAAGAAGAGCCGAGGACAGTACCCTAAGATTAACCAGGTGCTGTCTGTGAGTGGTTCGAGAGCACAGGTGAGCCTGAGCGAAGGCCAGGGGAGGGGAAAAGGGGAACAGGTTGATTTGCTAATGTTTTTCTTCTAGTAGAACAAACCTACACAACAGACATACTGCTGTTTTATATTTTAATCTGAATTGTACACCCACAGTTATCATTCCTGCCTGACCTCAAAAGTACATATTAATAACAACTCTGAATGGTCACAGTAAATAATTGCAGTCTTTACAATTTGATAAGTAGCATAATTTCCTCTGTAAACAACACAATATTCTCTCTTATCTTGTGTTAAAGTCCCCAACTCTGACATTTACAGCTCTTCCAACATGTTTTGAAATGCCTATTATTCTTGCATTAGTTTAGCATCTAATTTATCTGTTGTCTCTCAAATGCTCCTGGACAGGGTTAAAATGAATCCTACTAGTAAAACATAAATTGCAAATCAAAACACTTTAGCTGTACTCTTTCATTCATGAATTCACAACAACAAATATCTTTTTTTCTGCCTGGCCTTTTCAAAAATTGGTATACAGCGCTTCTATTTTGGAGTATTTGTTCCAGTTAAACTGT
>JAIEZT010000441.1:18745436-18907936 GCA_019594935.1 Periophthalmus modestus | reverse complement strand
ACAACCCAATTCAAAAATATGTAATATTCATAAAAAAAAACCAACTCAGTATTTTACAATGCAAATAATCCAACTTTCACTTTCTTCTGTAATACTTTTTTTCTGAAGTGACACTATTCCATTCTGCCTTCATCCACGATCACGCCGAACGCACATTTTCATCATCTGTTTTGTTGGCTTGATTTCGGAAACTCCTTTTTACTTGTTTGATTTTCCATTTTTCCTGTGTGGAAGACATGACTGTTAGCCGGCAGCGAATAATGGCTTTATTGTGGGTCTGCGGTCGAGGGAGTCAAAGGTCCCCCATGTTATTCTGCTGTGTGATGGGTCCTGGCCAGCTTTAACTGTGGTGGCAGAGGTTGTCACATGCTTTAATGATTAATTTTTCACTCAGCGCTCCCCATGAGACAGAGTGTGTGTGTTCACAGACCAGCGGATAGACTGAGGAGGACTGTATGTAATAGATTCTCCTTTATGGTCAATTGGATAAAACAAATACAGGAGACTAGGGAGAGGACATGCAGAGAATGAGTGCAGATTTCTAGGTTGAGGCAACAGGTGGAGCTAGTTGATATTATAGTGCGTTATTCAATACAAAATTATTGACAGAATTAATTTCACTCCATCAAGACAACATAAAATGGGTATGGGTAAAAATGATCCATGGTGATAACCACACTTTTGTATGTTCTATGGGAGTGCCCTTTGGGTTGTCAGTACTGGACTACATGTGGGGTTGGTTACCATATGATCTACGCAAGTCACCCAGGATGTGTCTACCTGGGGACAGGGGACATTTCTAGACAAGCTTGCTTCTCAAGTGCAAAAGTGCAAAGTGCTGGGGAGGGGGCTGTGGTTGAGCAGGGGCATAGTTTTGTTTTTTATGTAAGACTTTATGATGAATGTTGTGCCTTGTCAAAGAAAAATTACTGTCACTTGCTGGGACAGACAATCTATTTGTCTATTTATATTATTTTTTTGTTTTTTTGTTTAGGTAATTCATATTTTAAAAATTATATATGACAGTGCATTTATGATTAATTTCTTTTAACCTGTACTTTGTTCACATTTGTGTGGCAAATGTCTGTTTACTTGTATGTTTTAATGAGCAGTCTAGCTAAGGACCACAAGGGACAACCACAGCAACAGACATTTTACTAGGATCTCCAAGGAAAAAAAAATAGCTTTAGCATAATTTATTTTGACATAAATGCCATAACTGGGGAAGTTCCATCAAGCTGCTAAACTTTGTCTGGAAAGCAAACCTCCTCATTAGAAATGACAGAACAAGGTGTTGACAACACAAGGTGTTGACAAACAAAGTGTTTATCAAATTACTATATCTTCAAAGTAAAAGGTGAACTGTTGCTTGGATAAGCCAATTTATAAATGACATTAAATGTGCTACTTTTAATGAGGAAAAAAAGAAATGGTAGAGAAACACATAATACACCTCCTTTGTAAGTATTTGTAAAATCCATATTATTATTTTGGTCTTTACCCAAAGGGGTCTGTTGTCCGGGTCTCAGGGTCTTAGGGGCCCAGAATTGAACCCTCTTCCTATTAATTTGAATTACAGGGGGACCATGTGAGGCTTATTGCCCCGGGCCTCCAAATTTTAGTCAACAGCCCTGCTCATCCATAATATTGTCTATTAAAGTTATTATTATTCATATCCATAATAACTTTAATCATTATCGTGATATAATTGTTAATCGCAATTATTTTGGTCATGATAATCGTCACACAAAATTTCAGTATTGTCCCATGTCCCAATATGTGGTCCCTAAGCTAAAAGTGTTAGCCCAAATTCGTTTGGTACCACTTTATTATAACTACACCTTAAGTACACAATGATAGCATTCATCTGTGGGAGCTGGAATCACAATGCCAGCCTATGGGTCAGTGGACCTGACGGTCAACCAATGATGTGTATGTTGAGAGCGGGAAAAAGGCAAATTACCAACTGAGCTACTGTCGCTCCTACTGCTACTTCATTAAGGGGTTAGTTACTAAGCCTGAATCATTCATTAACACCGTACATAACAGTCAAGTTGTCTTCAAGTGCTACCTGTTTTCAAGTGGAGTACTCAATTCAACATTTTCCATGTTCACAATTGAATAATCTAGTGTCCTGTTTCTTCGTCCAAAAACTGACATTCCCCCATATCTGCTCAAACTTGCCTCTCACACTGTACCCTCCAGGGACGCCGTGTTGTACCACACCAGTCTGTCACTGCGATGGCACCCTTCCTGATGGGCTAAATGAAGCCTGAAGTAAAGGGGTCCTGCCTCCCACTCCCAGTGGACCCATTCACTTGTGTATCCATCCCTGTTTAATGAGCGTCTGTCAGATCGCCCCTGTGTTAGCCTAGCCTTCTTACATGCGCTTCCTTGTTTGTTTGAATCACAGCCCGACTCTGGGTTGACAGCTAGTGCGTGGCTCATTTGCAAAGAACGTTTCATGAAAAGACTGGAGGGTCTGTTAACGCAGCGTGATGTGGCCCCGACGCAGCAATGCATCGTGGGATATGATACGAATCTCATGCTTTTGTGTACAAACATTTGCGCTTCATTAAAGTAGAGTGAATGGTGTTTTTCTTTCATCACATTTCAAGCATTTGGAGACGCTTATTAATTCGTAGATACCTGTTGACCCATTGCAGGATAGGGTCGACTCCCCATATTGGACACCATGTGACACTGTGTATTTGTCACGTGGATGTGTTTTTCTGCTCCATTGGTGCTGGGAGATAGAGGTGGAGTTAAAATGGAGTGAAAATGTCATGTTGCTGCTCTTGGATGGACAAGTTTATTGAGTGTGTATGTTACTTTAGTTTAGGGCACTTGTGGTGAATGATCCAGAGCTGAGTTGCTGAGGCCTGGAGTAGAGTACACGGGATATCGACAACATATTCAGTCATCTTGGGGAGAGAAAGCCAGAGCGATGCCAAAATATAAATGTTTCGAATGAACCAGGATATCAAAAAAAAAGGGTTGATTCTCATAGGAAAATACTGATACTTAAAAGTTCTCCAAAAATGCTATTTAATTTGTGTATTGTTAGATTTGTTCAAACTGGAGTGGTACTATACTTAACAGTAAAGATGTTTTGCATTTTAATACAAATCTCGGTATCAGATCAATATCAATGGCAAAAGTTGCGCCACAGTACTGCTTGGTAATTGATCAGAGAAGGTTCAATAGACTGTTATGGTTTTGGCTTAAAAAAAAAAAAAAAAAATATAAAAAAAAATATATATATATATATATATATATATATATATATATATATATATATATATATATATATATATATATATTTGTTGTGCTACAGCTAGCCGTATTTTTCCTGGATTCTGTGGCGTAACACAAACTAGCTGTCATTTTTAGTGCCCTTGCTCAAAGAAGTGAGAGGCCAGATCACAGCTGCTGTTGAAACGGGCTGGGAGGAGGCACGGTGTAGTTTCATGTCAGCGTAGGAAATATGGCATTAAGTCAACAAATAAAAGAAGAAAAAAATACCATATATTGCAGTAGGTCATCATTTGGTCACATCATGTACACATATCTAAAGTTATATTTAGGATTCACAGCTGTCTGCTTCTTCTGAATGTTCACACACCTCTGTAATTGGTTAAACCCACCTTAATGGTCTCTTAATCAGAGCATGACAGATAATGTTGCTCCTTCTGGTTTTGGTGACAGTGGTTGACAGTAGCTCAGCTGGTACAGTGTTTTTCCACTGATGTAAACGTCACTGGTTTGATCAGATTCACTGACCCACAGGTTGGTGCAGCGAGTCCAGCTTTCACAGATGAGTGGTGCCATTGTGTCCTTGGGCAAGACACTTAACCCACCTTGCCCCCAGTGTCTGCATACACAGAAGTTCCTTGATGTAAAGCACTTTGAGCCTTGAAGGTGGAAAACCACTAAATAAAAATGTGACCACTTACCATTTTATGGCTGCCCAGTATACCACACACTGTAAAATCTTCTTATGTATATTTTTACATTTGGCTGGGTAAGAACTGGGCTGAAGTAACATATACTTATGGAAAGTAATGTACTAATATTGACTAATGCAAACGTGAAATGCAGGAATTTGTAGCCTATAATCTGTAAACTGATAGTGAGATATAATGGCAGTGGCATGTTTTTCTTAATTAATTTTCTAATTCTATTAAATTTTCATTCACATCATTGTAAATCATTGTAAAACGTGTGACGTGTGATAATTTATTTTTTTTTTTTTGACAATTTTCCACTAGTGATTGCAGATGGAACCTAGCTATAATATGGTGTTTTTTATTTTTTATTTTTTTAAGAGCCCATATTACACTCTTTTCTGATCTACGTCACAATGGTGTTGCCTCATCAAAAACATACCTGGACTGTTTTGTTTAACACACAATGCCTGCATATTTACTGAGTTATTTTCTCACATGGAAAACGCTTGGTTCCACTTTGTGATGTCATGTGGTAATACAAGAAATGCTTCACTGCCTTTTTAAACTGCATACACCTTCACTAGAACCATTTGGATAATTTCAACCTGGAATAATGAACCTCGAGTGAACAAAAGGTAAAAGGAGCTGTTAACTTGAAAACTACCACTTCATGACATCACAAAGTGGAACAGAGTATTTTGGGCTTTGGAGATGTAGAGACAGACAGACAGACAGACAGAAGAGGTAAAAGCATTATAACATGGCTTTTATGTGTGTAATATAGGACCTTTACTGTCTATGTATGTCCCCCTCCTGTAGCTTTATGTACATTTGATCCACTTGTGCAGTTTTGGTCCTGTTCTATAGACAAAGTACATGAAAGTACATAGTAAATGATGTTATGATACTGTTGTGTTGTTGCTCTGTGTGTGGCTTTGTCTGTTCAAACAATCGAAGGATTCTTCTGTGGCATTTTGAATCCTGAAAAGACTGAGCTGGTAATGTTGTAAATGACAGAAGGCCCAGATACAATTGTGCTGTTTGTTCTTCACATTAATTAAACATATTAAAACATCTCCAAACTAATAATGTTCTGCTCAATTAAACACATAAAAAACAATATGATTTTGTGGGAGCCACCGACTGTTAAATGAACAGTTTGATACTGAATGAGGTTATTAAACAAGACAGGGATATTAATGTGGAATACACAGGACAATGATGGCATTGTGGAAAGAGCAATCATTTTATTTCATATTTTTTAATTTCATTTTTAGGTACCACTTTAAAATAACTCCACCTTAATAAGACAACACCAAAGTATGAACAAAAACTCCATTCAACAAATCCTTTATTAAGAATGATTCGGGCATAATAAAGCCACAGTATGTAATTTTTTTAGCCAAATTATAAACTATAGTTAAAGCATGTTTTTCATTTTAGTTGTATTCATTGCACTGAAAAAGCATTCAAAAACATGTGTCCTGACTGTGAGCGGGCTTGCATGGAGGAGTGATTTTCAGAACATTTTCAGAAAATATTATTCCTTTGGCTATAGTATTCCACAGTATGGCTTAAAAATTATATATCTCTGGATGTGTTCTGAAGTATGGTTTCCATGGAATCATACAGGTGATGTGCTACCTCCAGAAAGTTACATACTGTACTTTTAAGCAGTTAGGGAATTAAGTTGTCTGAGTAACTCTTAATAAAGTAATTTAAATGTAGTTATAACAAAGTGTAACCCTTTTCTCATAAACCACCACTAAGATGGAAAAATAACAAAAATACCTCCTTAACATTTGTCTTCAGAGAATGCTTTTTGTCCTCATGCCATATATTCTAATTTAACATTTTTTGTGTTCATTTCTCTGAGACAGGCAGAATTCTCAGCAAAAATTCCAGTGCCATAAAGCAATTTCCAATACATTAGAGGAATGATAAATTGAAGTTGCCGGGCGGCGCTCTCGGGTCAGATCCCCCATGGGTCATTCTGGGAAAGTTTAGTGAATGATTAGAAGGATTATGGAGCGTGTCTGATTCGGGAAATAGCACACTGGCCTTTGATTGATGTACAGCTGACTGGCAGGCTGGCAGTGGAATTACCAGACAGCCTGCCCACCTCCAAGTATGGGCTTCCTGTGCTCTGATTAGCTGTAAGTGCATATGACAGGGTTTCATGTTTTTCTAATTATCAGTTGGTTTGGTGCGATAGTACAAATGGTAAATATTCATCATAGTCATACATTAATTAAGTGACAGTGTATAGAAAAAAAATAAAAAATGCTAAGAAGAAGAAGAGTACAGAAGCAAAGGAAGTAGTGTGAATAACTCTACCTATGTTATCAGCACGGAAAATTACATCCACCCCTGTTCAGCCTTATTAATATTATAGTTGCTAGGTAACAGTTATGGAAATACTCTTGAGTCAAACCTGCTGCCCGAGTCTGATCATCAAAAAAATATCTTCAGTATGATTATGGACTCTGTGTATCTGTCGTATGTACTTTAACTTTGCCTTGTCTTTCATGGTGTCCAAGGGGGCGTTGACCTGCGCTGGCGAAGGTGTTTTGTTTTCACTCTTCATCGCTCTCTCTGGTTGGACACCTCTTCGCACTGGGATTTTTGGAGGGGATTTTTCACAAACAACTGACACAATTGAACTACACTGCCATTCATCTTAGCTAATTGAGTCGGACAACGCGTTAATCACACTAGTGCTGGCTATCAATCATACAGGAAGGCCAGGAAACTTGGGGGATGTGGGCAGTGACACATGATGCATGTAGCTGTCGCATTTTAATTTGAATATATTGTTTGCATGTGTGCAGCAACCGGATAAAACACGGTGGCCCGGTAATTGTTTTTGCCTTGATAAAATGCTGTTAAATAGCGCAGTATGGTGGATTGTGGGCTTTCCGTATTATACCAAACATATTGCTGAATGATTACAGGTGAGTCACCAGTCTGAGTCTGAGTCACATTAGTCGTGACTATTGTTTTAAAGGAATAGTGCCCACTGTTCTAATGTTCACTATTGTCTCATGCTAAAATGTATTCATGTCCAACAGTTGTATTTACCCTGTGCTTTTCCCTAAAAACATTGAAGTAGTATATGCATGCCTGATCACTGGAAACGACATAAAGGTGTTCTCTGTAACTTTTTTGGTGGATAAACTTCCACCTGTTTGTCTCTATGGAGATTCTGTTGCTAAACTGGAACATTTTTGAGTATGTGGTATTGACATATTCTGCCCCGACTACATTTATTTGGTTCTAAATGCTACAAAACCTCACTTTCTTTGTGGTGCCACTTCCGGTTAAGCGTGAATCCCATTCATTTAAATGGAGGATTTGAGAAGAGTTTTGCTGCTAAAATATGATATAAAATAGGTTGATTTGTGTAAACGGTTCTATGTACATGTGCACATCAACACTGCTCCGATTCTCTGGGAGGCTTTAAAAAGGCTTTGGAGTCTGTACAGAACTTATTTGCTGTCAAGATCAGCAGGCAAAATAATACAACCCAAATGACAATGATGGCGCTCACTTCCAGAATGAGGTTAATTAATTTTTTATATATTGCAATTATCAAATGACGTTTTTATAGCTCAGAAATTCTTTGAAAAACATGTTTTCCCAGTTCCTCACAGATCTAACTGCAACTTGGTCTGGTGCCACCAAGTTGCCTCCATGTAGTTGAAAAATGTTAATTCCATACTGTGGAAAATGTGATGTTGCATTAGTAAATGGTAAATGGTGTTTACTTGCCAAGTTTGGAATTTCATGACTCCTACAGCTTAAGTTTACTGATTCAGGAATATCTGTATCCCTTTGTTGACATACTTTTTGAGAGGGCAGTTAGCTGGACCAGTAAGACTCCTCTACATATAAGTCATCTAAAACAGCCCATATTGGTATATTCCTGTCCCTAAAGATGGTGGAAATCCTTAAATGGACAGAGATGTAAAAGCAATGGTATGGTCCAAACTGCACATTAGCAATTTTTAACATGAGGCAGCTATATAAAAAAGACCAGACAAATGGATTGGGCTCTCATCATCTGACTGAGGATGGCTCTATGCACAGTATAATTACATTTTCAATTGTTTATGGCAGTAAACTCTTGATGTTCCTATTAGATGTAATGCTTTAACATTTAGCTTGCAACGATTTTACCATTATGTCTAAGGGAACCGAGGGAGGCACTGGCTGGAAACCTGCTCCTCCCACTTTATAGCCCACATTTAAACCATCAGAACGTGCACTTACTGAAGACTGCCTTGTCATCACAGAAGAGGCCAGCAGGGGTCCTACTTTTTACCTTGACATTTACATTGTATTTTTATTATGTTGTTCCATATTTGTTGTGCTTGTGTTGGCATTTGGGAGTTTTCAAAAGTTGACAAAGTTGTGTGCCAGTGCAAGAATGTGTTATATATAAACTCCAGTCTAGGTTGTAAAAAATAAATAAATAAGCAAATACATACATAAAATGCCCAGATAGCCATGTCATTGATACTCAATGAAGTATTGAGATATTCATTTGCGCAAGTATCAAAAATAAGTACTTTTTACCTTATTTATATTCAAACTAGTATAAGACCACATGATGCATGATGAAGAAAATACTAATATTTTGAAGTATCTGATATATAGTATATAATATGTTTTTTATTAGTAGTATTATTGTGCTTTCAAAATTGATACTGAGTTTTGAGCATTTGCTTAGTATTAAAATTGAGTTTTGAATACAAGGTTTCAGTTAGGGCATATGACAACCAGCGAAGAATCATAAGCTGAAGAATTCTCTCCTGTACTTCCTTTGAGATCCTTTGTTCAAATATTATTGTGTGTTTATCTTTGTAAAATCCATTGGGCTAATGTCTTGGCTGAGGTCTCTGCATCTATTTCTGTCTTTCCTCCGATTAGCCTTTAGAACTACCACAAGGTCATTCACAGACTCCCGAGATTAGCCACATAAATGATTAAAATGCTAATGTGCATACCAACAATTTAGCGCACATCTGTCTGAAATATTTATTATGACACCACTAACGTGAGGTAACACTGCAACAATGCAACGTATAAGAACTCATACACCATTTACTTTCCTTAGAACCGTTCAAAAGGCTCTAAAAGGGGCAGAGTGGTTGTAGTTGTCAGATATTGCATCACCTCTCTTAGCCCTCCACTTGCTGTGTAATACTCCTTCATTTCTCCCTGTGGTGGGTCGACAGGTCAGGTAGCTGATATGACACCACAATGGGAAAGCCGGGCCCGGTCCATCCATCAAACCCAAAGTGCCCGTTAGAGCATGGGAGACACGTTAATATTTGACTAATTAAGATTGCTGAGTGCTCTTCTATCATTGGCTTTGCTCAGGAGAAGGTTGGTGACCAGGAAGTATAAATGACATTGATCGTCCTATGCTGTTGTAATGGTGCTTTGCCCTTCTACCTGTATGACCTGCAGATAAGAAGCACGCGCTGTACGATATGTAATGGGTCTAGTGTACTTCCATCTTCATCCCATCTCACTTTTGACCTTTTATTTACTGGTCGTGACTAAAGGGCCTATTACGGTTAAGATAATGGCTGTGCGGCAACGGTGCACAATATTTCTTTTTAATGGAGAGTACTTGGGTCTCATTTTGGTTGCTGCAAAAAGCTATCTGAAGAAATAATGTTTCAGTCCTTGAGTAGACTTACTCTGTGTTATCATGGGTTCTCCCACCATCAAAACTGTGTATACACTGTAATTGGTGAATCTATAATATTGAATAGCTGTCATGGTTAAATGTTCAGCTTAGTGCATTGATCAATATAAGACACTTTCGACTCATAGCAACAAAGTCCCTGGTTTGGTTCCTATGTCTTGGGGGGTTCATTTGGGGCACTCCCTTCTAGTGTTGTCACAATACTAAAATTTCAAACTTGATTTTCATACTAAGGAATAGAGTCAACGCTCTATTGTTCAGAAAAGCTTAATTTCTGTCCTGTGAATGTGACATTTTTAGTATTGATATGTTCCAATGAGTACCTAGTTTCAATTCTAGTTTCCGTATCGATTAGTATCTGACTTTTGATACTTTGCATTGCAATTGTAATTGGTGAATCTATAATACTGAACAGCTGTTTGTCATTATTAAGTGTATAGTGTAGTTCATTTTCCTTAGTATATCGATGTCGGTGTAGGCGACATGATGGCTGACACTTTAGACTCACAGCAGCAAGGTCCCTGGTTTGATCCTGCATTGTGTGAGACCTTTCTACATGTGGAGTTTGCATGTTCTTCCCATTTCTTGGTGGGTTAATTCCTGGTACTCCCATCTACCTAAAACAGGGGTGGACAAACTTTTTGACACATGGGCCACAGTGGGTTCTAAAATTTGAGGGGCTGGACCTGGATTTGTAAATATGTATATATTACATTACAGATTTGGCCTATAACATGTAGCAAAGCATGAATATGCAAGGCTCATTGTACAAATTCTTTTCCAAATGCATTAATTAAATTAATAATTCATTTATTAAATTCCAGTTAAATAAACACAGAAGAAAAACTTTGAACAAGGTTTACCATTGCCTATTTTAATATGGTATTGGTCATGTTCGGCGGGCTGGATTTATAAGCCCAAAGGGCCGTGTGAGGCCCCTGGGCTGTAGTTTGCCCATATCTGACCTAAAACAGACTAATCCTCCAGCTAGGTGCTCCTTACCAAATCTGAAGTTAGATTAAAAAAAAAAAAAACTGTTGCATTGAAAGATGGGTCAAATGCAGAATACATTTCCTTTGGCAAACAATAGTGTACCTTTACTTTACCTTAAATATAAAGTTGGAATGATAGCCTCCAACTACTTAAAAAAACAGAAATAAGCAAACTGATTATAATTTGATATGTTTTTGAAAAGAAGAAGAAGGAAGCATCTTCCTTATCATTCTTATGTGCAATGTTTAGCCTAAACATTTTTTTTTTTTTTTTTTTTTTTTTCAAAAATGAACCTAACAAACAGAAAAAAATATCAATCCATTGCTTTGAACTATCTTCAAAGCAGGATATCTGCTCGCACTGCATCGGAAATAACTTGGCAGATAAATTGTCATAAACATTTGGAGAACTAATGCAGAGTTGACTCTTTAAATCCCTCTGTCTCATTGTGTCAGCCCAGACAGACTTCACAGGACAACACCATGGCCCTGTGCATTGTCATAAGACACTCTCAGCTAGAACTAGAGGTCCTATTTGTGTTTTGACATGTGTGTTTAAGAATTGAAAACTTAATTGTTTTTTTTTTGACCATTTGATCAACAGAAGTTTAAAAATCTCTCCTTCAATCAATAAAAAACAAACAGATTAACCAGTGCTCTCAGGACCCAGCATTTACAGGAAACTCTGATAGTAGATGATAAGTAGTCTGGTAAGTAGTCTGATAATTAGACATTTACAAATGAATTATCTCTGTGCACAGCAGCACGCCAGCTAGCTTGCTGTGTCTCAAAGCTTATGCTAAACTACAACATAAAATAAGCAACCTATTCAAATTTAAATTAATTAAAATAAAGATGACCCAATTTTTTTTTTTTTTTTTGTATAAAAATGTAGAATACTTCAGTTTTGTGGTATAGTTTAATATTTATTGTGCCTCAACATTAGCATTAGGATTAGCATTAACATTAGCATAGAGACAAAAACATAGGGTGACCAGACATACTTATTTACCCGGAACAGTCTCAGTTTTGAGCCCTGTGTCCCCTGTCCCAGCTGATTTAATCAAAACTATTGATTTGTCCCTGTTTTATACAAGAAATGTCCTGAGCGTATCTATTTTTGACCAATTTGAAAACAGGCAACAGTAAAGGGGGGAATATATTCTCATTTGTTTAGCTAAAATATAGAACACTGCTTGAAAATGATCATAAGGCAAAAAAAAAATGCAGTTTGTTGCATCGACAGAAGCCCCTGAGATTAAATACTGACACACAAGTGAGTCGAGTGTAGTCCAGCTCGGATCCATAGTAAAAGCCAAAAGTAAATCTGTCAAATGGACAAAAAGTTGTAAGGCAGTGTCCAGTAGTAATCTGACCAAAGCGTCTTGGATGAGCAGCCAAACGTCTTTACTCCTACACATTTTTTGTCCAGCTGACAGATTTTACTTTTGGCTTTTACTCGAGAATGTTACCCACTCTTTTTACAATTTTATTTACACCAACTATCCCAACGCGGGTGTGTCCCAGTTTTGAAGTTTGAAAATCTGGTCACCCTACACAAACATGTCTTTTTCTAAGCGCAAAAGTGTCCTATCGTGAGGGATTCATTTTATTTATGTAGAGTTTAACAGCTCCCTGTCCACTGCCTTTTCCTTAATTATTTATTCATTTTAGTGTGACTCTGCAAAAACCTCATAGAGATAAAACTGGATAGAAATTAGTGGCCGCTGTTGTGCATAGAGCCAGTTACAGATTACTTAATGATGCATTTCCAAATCAACTTAAATTGAGCATATCAATATTTCACTATACTTTGAGACATCTGACATATCAACTACGGAAAAGCTTATCTTTTTTTTAAGAGTGGATTTTGATTTTTTTGCATGCTTTGACGATGACTTTCTGGAGCCAGTGGAGTCCCGGGTTGGAGCAGATGTTCCACTCCAATAGTCCATAATTGATCCAAATTTCACGTGTCCGTCAGGGCTGTTTGCTTTTATATCTCCTGCCTCTCTGTTTATGCCACACTACTGTCTGTATCCTCTGTGTTGACCAGGCACTTTCCGATGCTTTGGGGCCTCCCTCGGAAAGACTCCAAATGCGATCACCCATTGAACGCACTAAGCCAGTTTGGGCTGGATAACCGTGGCCATTTTGTTTTTCTTTTTTTTTTTTTTTATTCTCCAGCTTCAATTTTTTTGGGTGCTCAAATCCAACAGCTTAGCGTTACCTCTCCAGCCAACTGCACCAAGCCAGATAATGTCAATCTCTGGCCCGCTTGGTAGGTCTGTAGACATATAATAAGGTAGAATTTGTCCATTACATTTTAAAGGGGAGTAGACTTTTATTTTTTTGCCGTAGAGACCCCGCTGTTTGAGTCTGACCAGGGGGCTATGGGTGTCAAATGTCAAGCAGTGCATGTCAGACCCCTGCTGATGTCTCATAGCTGGCAGCGAGCTATGGCCTTTTAAGCTTTTAATTATTAAAGGGAATCAAACGTCGGAGCGCTGCAAGTGCCTGTCAATGCATCATACGGCGCTGCTGCCAATTATCCAACTAAAGTTATAATTATGGAGGAGATTATTAAGGATACTCGAAAATTAAAAGGTTAGGACACAATGTGATTTGTATTTCGACACCAGTCAATCCCCCCCATGCATCTCCACTGATACAGCTGTCTTCTCTTTATCCACTTTTCTGCTTAAGTTTGAGGACAACAGCCTAACTTTGTCATTTCACAACAAGCACGATAAAAAAAAAAAAAAAAAAAAAAAAAAAAAAAAAAAATCTTTAAAAGTGTATAATGTTATGTTTATCAATGTTTAAAGAGAGTATGTTGAACGAGTCTATTAATTTTCCTAAAACATAGTTAACATGATAGATTTATATAAATATCTCACCAATTTCCACCCAAATGAGCATTTTTTGTGGTTTATAATTGGCCTTACTGATTGTCATGATACAAATACCACAGAGTGACGGTACACAGTGAGTTGCATATTTTTTATTCAATTCAGTTTTCTTTATTTAGCACATTTAAAGACAACTTCAGCTGACCAAAGTGCTACGCATAAAAAGACCACCAAGATATCCTGTCTGGCTAGTATTAAATGCCAGGAGGTGGGTTTTCTGTCTAGCCTTAAACTGCGTTAAAGATGAGACTGACAGGCAGAGGGCGCTGTGCCATAGTCTGGGCTTTGTCACCTGCAAAAAACAAGAGAATTCTTAAAGTGTTTTGTATGTGTGTGTTTTGTTGTTATATTATTCGACCTATGATCGACCGATAAAAAATCTAAAATAATCTAGTCATTTATCTCAAGATTTAAAATTATATATTAACATCACCAATACCGTTTTTTGTACCTGCCGCTATAATCAAAACTGTCTATCAATTGTAAATACATACCAAACCTGTAAGCAAGTTATCTGAAGTGTGATTGAAGTCTGCCCCTAATGCCCTTAATGACCTTATGGCTTTTTTGAGTACAGAATACGGTAGAAGATGTCCCTCTCTGCAATTTAAATCCATCCATTTTCTCATTCATTGCTTGCGGTATCATAGTGAAGACGCAAAACAGGTCCAAGGCTAATTGCATTGTGTAGGGGAAGAAATATAAAAGCATACTTTTTGACAGAAATGCTCCAGGCTTTCTCTGTTAATCTATTCTTTTCCACTAAACACATATTTGTAAAATTACTTCTCACTGTATGTAAGGGCACGCTTTCCTTATAGAGCATTGCAAACTATTAATTGTGCTCTTTGGCTTTGCTGTCCAAGCCCTGCAGCGGAACCAATCGAATTTCATTGTTACATTTGCTTTGTATATTCCGTGAAGACAAAGAGGAAAGCTATTATTCCTGACAGAATTAGAATCAAAATGGTGAAGAAGGTGTAAGGCATTCTGCATTGGAAGCTTATTAAAGCAATCCGCAACTGACGCATACAGCCTGGTGTAATTGCAAGACCTTTGATTTTTCTCTAATTATTGTGTCTTTGTAATTAGGATTCATGGATAAGTAGCTAGCAGCTAGCTTATTTTCCATATAGGTTCTGGGTAACTTCAATGGGCAAAGTGCAGTGAGGGCTATGGAGAAGAGAGAAAGCAAGACCAGCAAATGTTGGATTATAGTTTCTTTTTTCTGTGACCATCTGTGAACACTTTATAATATATAACTACAGCTTAAAGCCACAGTATGTAACTTTTTTAGCTAAAAGAGGAAATAGAGTCAAATAAAAGCATGTTTTTTTTTTTGTTTTAGGTTTTAATTGTACTGAAAAACATGTGTCCTTACAATGAGTGGGCTTGCATCTCCACAAACATGACTCTTATTGGGCCTTGGAGGAGAGCTTCCTTCTGCTTGTTTCCATGAAAACAGTATGGTATAAAACTCATCTATAAAGGACTCATCGAAGTACAGTTTTAACTTTCTATTTCCATGGAATCATGCAGGTGGCATTCCACATACTGTACCTTTAATTAGCTTTAATAAAACGTGAAGAAGGACTTAATTAATAATGAACAAATAGTTTACTAAGATTAATGTTGGTGTATTAATTAAGTAACTACTTAATTAGGGTTAGGGTAATTATTTTTAGTAAACTGTTCATTATAAATTAAGATTTTCTTCATGCTTTATGAAGGCAAATTAATGTGTGTAGTTAGGTGTTACTGAACATGGTTATTTTACTTTATATTGGGATGTATTTACTTTATTTTAAGATGTACTAAGATGAACGGTTTTGGTGCAGAGAATCTAAAACAAAGGTGAATTGGCCACAGTGAAGACAGATTAGGGAGTGGACACGATAAGGAGGAAGGGATTTATGGTAGCACTTTGGTGTGTCCCTGATTGACCCTGCATCCCAACAAATACAAGCCACTTTCTAATCAGGCTATTAGCTCTGGATCCACAGTTACTAAAAAAAACATTCCTCGATAATCCATTTTTGACAACTGACGCAATGCACCTCTTTCTCGTTTTTGTCTCTTTTCAATTATAGGAATCCCACTGGTGAAAGGCTATGTGGGTATAATAGTGTCTGCAGTGTGACATTCTGCCAGGCTTTTGTGGTTGAACTCTTATAATACAATGGGAGATGACTAAAAATGTTCACCTCAGAACACAGTTACAAATCCTCGCCATTACTGACAAGGCTGGAGGAGATTAAACGAACAAAATGCTCTAAACCACTGAGCCGGGTGCAGATCTACTGTTACTGGGATGTTGCCAAAAATGTATTCCCTAAAGCTGCCGTTAAGTGTATCTGAGGAAAAAGTTCACATATTACGATACTGGCTTTTCCATAACTATTAAAACTGTAGTGCATATTACTGAAAGTGTGCTTACAGTGCACATGACAGAGTAGATTACCCATTTCATATTTAAGATTTTATTAAGAATCTTGCCTATTTTTATTTTTTTTTTTTTAATCTTGTTTTCATATTTATTATGCCTCAAAATTAGAATTAGCATTAGCACTGAGACACAAAGATCTCTCTTTCTGGTGAAGTATTCATTTTATTGTGTTTAACCACAGCTCCCTGTCCGCTTACTCATCTCTAAGTATTTATTCATTTTAGCTCAACTCGGCAAAAACTCCACAGAAATCAAATTAAACAGGAAGTAGTGACACTAACAGTGAGGTTGAGCACAGACCCAACTGATATAATTAGTCTGTTAAAAATAAATAATCACACTTATATTTTGTTAAATTAATGTTAAAGCTGGCAAAAAATATGTTCCTGCATTTTGGTGTCTCAATTTCCGTCTTGATGACATCAGTGGAGGTATTTTGTTTTAGAAGTCAGCACTACTTTCTGCATTTTTGTAAAAAATTTTTGCTACTTTTTTTTCCACAAACTGACACTTAACTATTGTACAACTATGATAAATATTCATCACAGGTACGACCCCCCCAAACAAAGTGATAATATGAAAAACAAAAGCTTGTCATATGCACTTCCAAAAAATATGAACTGTTTGTACACTGTTAATTACAGGGGATTGAAGAATATAAAAAGCATAGAGCATTTACCCCTTCATCTTGGTTAGCGTTTAATTAAGTTCTAATTTTGCAAGATAGGACTAATGCCTTGGCAGAGAGCTATCCTCCTTCTCCATGTATTTCTGTCTCTATTCTAATTGATCTGCTAACAACAGGGTTACCCACATACTTCCAGTATTTTGGCATTTACAAATAGCTTCAATTTGCCTACCTGGACGACTGAGGGATTACACAGACAGCTTCAATTTGAAGACTAATATCACAGAATAGAGCATTTTTCATTTCAGTTTACTGCTGCTTGTCATAACACTGTGGTTCTGTTAACAATTCCACCACCGGAGCAATTAAGACAGTGGGAAGTTATAAAACTACTAGATCAAAATCAAATAAACTCTTCACACTGCAGTTTCATCCTGTGGTCGAGAGATTCAGGGTAAAAATATCACAATTCTTGTGACAGGTCAAAGGTCATAAAAGGAAATAGGTCAGATCCACAACCCACAGGTAGGCAGTGCAACGCCAACTTCCACAGATGAATGCTGTCATTGTGTCCTTGGGCAAGACACTTAAACCACCCTGCCCTTGTGTGTAAGGGGTATGAATGTGTGTGTGAGTGACTGGTTCCTTCATGTAAAGAGCTTTGGGGGCCTTCAAGGTGGAAAATTGCTATTGTGGAAAGGAAACTTTACATACATAATAAATAAATAAATAAATAAATAAATAAATAAATAAATAATAAATACATAATAAATAAATAAATAAATAAATAAATACATAATACATACATACTGAAGCCTTCTGAATAGAAATGTTTAAATAATAATAAATACATAAATACAAAATACATAAATACATAATACATAAATAAATAAATAAAGGTTGAAACATGGTGACTGAAGGCTTCTGAATAGATAATGTTTACTAATGATGAAAATTAGAAATGAATCATACATTTTTGGCCACTGTCTTTGTAATAAAAAGCTCTTTGTGTGTGGGTTTTAGAGTCTGTATAGTACAACATACTATTATCAAAATACAACTGCTTTTTTTTTTTTTTACACCAATTTATCACAATTAATTAATGAATTGCTGTTACCCTTATCTCCATGGAGACAATCATGTGACAGATGCCCCACCTTAAAAGTTCCAGAGTGCTCCTTAACATCTCCACGATCACATGTGTGGACCTATGATGAGACTCGTGTACAGGGTTTTCTCCATCTCCCTTAATCCTCTGTGGAGGATATGGCCTTTTGTTCATTACCCCTCGCTCCGCCTGGCTTTGATTGTCTGTCACTTCCTCATTAGACCTTACTTGGTCTGAAAAGATTTCCCATGACCTCCGGTGGCGTATACTGCATTACACTTGGCACATTTTCTTGACGTTTGCGGCGCCATATCTGCTGAAGAGAGTGGCGCAAATGAAGGAACATGCTGACAGATGAATTTGTCTGTTGGGTTCTACATGTGTATAGATTACATGGCTGTCTGCTTCCTCTCCGCTGTGCACGACGTCATAAATGCAATCCTCAGAACGCCACCGTCACTCAAACTTCGAATGGCACCAAAGCGCGCATTAAACTGGAGGTGAGGGCATGCAGCAGATTACGCTGAAAAATAGCAGGAATTCAATTATGGCGGTGCACGCGGGTGTGAAGGGAATTAGAGGTGAGCTATTTTTGAGGCATTTCAATCGGAAGTGTAAAATAATTCAAAGGTGAGTTTGTTCAAAATTGTTAAATTATAAAGGAATAGAAAGGTACACATTCAAAGCGGGGATAAATCTGGTTTCGATTTGCACCTTTTATGATGATTTACAAACCCATTATCTTATCGTGGTCATGCAAGGTAGTTATTAAAGCAATACTGTGTGATGTGATTTTCTATTGGCTTTTTGCTTGATGTAATAGCAAAATGTGTAACCTAGCACTTTGCACATTTCCACCATTCAACTGAATGCACTCATTTAGTGCTGGACCAATTTTGACCTTGCGAAATACTAAGCATGTTTTACCATCATTGCAAAAATACAATTTGTTCCCTTACTTTCAATACTGTTCAGTACTACACAATTCAATACTGAGAAGTACTGAGAAATGAATTATTTTAGTTCAATTAAAAAGTCATGTATTACACAGCAAACTATTTTAAAGTGGAGCGAAACACAAAATCCACGTTTTGCCACTAAACTGTATATGTTGTTTTTAATGTTGTTAACTACTGTTACTAGTCCTTTTTTGGTAACTTTAGTTTAAACTAGTTAAGTTCATCAAAATCTAAGTTTGTGCTTCTTTCATTGGCCTCTACAGTTTCCGGTAGTTGGTGACATCGCACAACAATGTTCTGATTAAAGCCAGATGTTTCTGTTTACAACCACCTGGCAGCAGAGTTTAATAAGGAATCCTGTTATGTTATATCAGTGATTCTCAAACTTCTCACTTCAAATACCACCTAAGAAAAGTTCTCGCTTTCTAAGTACTACTAGATCTAAACCAGGTCTATCATAAGGCTGAACTAAGGCTCAACCAGGTCTTCAGTTGGATTACGTTGCTACAGTAGTTCTAACTAAGAAAGTACCTAAAAGTGGACAAAAATGTACTCTAAATGAAACAAATACTAGAACTCTAGAGGACCTTGCATACCACCAGAACGACCTAGTGTACCACAGAAAAGAGAAAAACTGAGAAAAACTCTTAAATATCAACTGAATCCAATTCTTGCATATTTTTGTCCATAACTAATATTTTCAGAAACTGTGGAGTGTTTCCTTGAACTTTTAAGTCAGACAGTGGATAACTTTAACCTTTCCAACTTCTCTTATTTTCTGATAAAAAAAAAAAAAAAAGCTAAAAATACATTTGAGCAGTACTTCCCCTGCACAGATTTTTGACTCATCTCTTATGTAGGCAGGTGCGACTGGCGAGTGTCCTTTCTGATGGCTCGCTGTGCATTGATTGGAGCAGAGGGAGGGTGTGGGGGGTGTTGCTAATGGCTAGCTGATGCGTCTAATCGCGGACTGCGCGACCTTTAGCAGAGACACCTTCACTCGTCTCTCTCCACACCACTCCACACACTCCACTGTCAGGCTACATTTACTTGCTGTTAGCTGGAGAGCACTGAGCCATATGCTGCTCCATAAACCCATACAAATTGGCAGGTTACGCGGAATGGCATTATTCTGGGCAGAAGGCTCAGTGGTGAAGTGTTGGCCCATTAACAAAGGATGGAGGTTTGATACAGGCGCCGTGCAGTGCCGTTATGTCCTTCGGCTCGCTTCTAGTGTTTGTGTTGGAAGGTGAGCAGGATTAAGTTGATAGTGGAAATAAGTCTGATATCTGTGTGTTTACAGCACTGCTCTGAACAAATAAACAAATAATGAGTTTGAATAATTTGAAGAGCAGTAGTGAATGGGGCGGGGATAAGTGCAAGCTTAAAAATTCAAAACACTCATGCCTCAAATGTAAAACTGTAGGATTACTCAAACATAAACTACCTCATAAGCATTTGGCGTACAGTCACCTCTAAACTATGTCCCAAACACAGTACAGCACACACTAAACCAAGACTTGTAAAAGCAGCTCTTGAGTCAAAATGAGACTGCTGTGTGCTGTCTGTATCTAATTAAAAAGCGTTTTTATCCTCAGCAAACCAGGAAGTAGCGCTGGGGTAGTGTTATCATGCTAGTTTTTGTTCGTACTACCATGGCAGCAGTATTTCACCTCTGAAAGTTGAGAAAAGCTCTTGGTAAGGAAGAATAATACAGGTACAGTTCCTTTTTACCTACTAACAATACCTACTACCTACTAACAATATCACTGCTAATATTTTCACCAAGAGCTTCCAAGTGGAGTCTGAAATTTCCTGCACTAAAGTCATTTGGTGATGAGATCATCTCTAATAGGGCTAAAATGAAATCAGCCCAGCTCATTCCACTGTGTGCGGCGTCCCTCACAGCTGAGACAGTCTGCACAATGGCCCAGACCTCTCACTAAAGCTGCTAATCAAAGTGTGAATGACTTGGACATCTTGACTTCCTCACTGTTCACAGTCCAGTTTCCTCAATCATAAAGGCCAGTGAGGTCTATTAAGTGGGCACAGTGAAGACCTGCTGGCACTCATCTCTCAGATTCAATAGATTTGGAACAAGCCAAGTTTCATGCCAGTATTTTGTCAACTTTTTCAGATTAATCTTATTCATTGGGAATTGGAGTGTGTACAGGAGTGTGTACTGATGTACTTTGTTTTTTGTCTTATACACTGGACCTTGTAACTATGAACAGAGAGAACACAAAAATTAAAATGTATTATTTATATATGACACATGTGGAAGTGACTAGAATCTCACAGATCCAATAACTGCAAAATCGGCTAAGGAATAGTGAAAGATACGAGAAGATGACTGTAAGTTTGTGTTGCCTCCATGTTGTAAAGTAACTTAGATAAACTGATTTAAAAAGAACGAAATAAAACTGCAGGATTCACTTGAAATATTGACTTTACTCTTCTAGAACTTTTCCTCAAATGCCAGGCAGAGCGCTCTCAGGTGCGTTGATTATTTGTGTCTGTGTCAATCTAAGATATATTTGGCGAATCATTATGCAAACTACAGCAGAAAAGGTAACATGTGGTTTACTTTGACAGCACCAGAGATGGAATGTAACAAAGTAATAGTGTGAAAGTACTGTACTTAAGTATACATTTTAGGTGTCTATACTTTACTTTTTACTTGTGCATCACTACATTTGAGACGAGGTATCTGTACTTTCTACTCCACTACATTTTTGAACTGAACTGAAGAGTAATATTTTTAATATGTTTTTGTTTTTTTATTATTATTATTGTCTGAGACCTGCTGAAAAGATGGAGGGTTTATTTTATTACACATTTGTGGTTTGAGCAAACAAAAATAAAAGCAGCTAGAAATAAAAAACTCAATTGTCAAAATCAATACATTTGAATCTTCATTAAATCTCATAATCTGTGCAAAATATTTTTATTTTGTACTCTTTAAGTACATTTTAAACAGGTATTTTAATACTTTTACTTAAAGTAGATTTTTTTCATTTGATATTTTTACTTGAGTATTTGTTTTGCTCTGGTATCTGTACTTTTACTTAAGTAACAAAATTGAGTACTTTTTCCGCCACTGCACATACTGCGAGCTTGTCTGTTGGTGCATGTACTGTATGTCATTGAAAGAAAAATGGGATTGGCAAAATCAGTGTATGATATCTGGCTCTACAATTGAACCTTCTTGCTAATGAATAACAATGTCAGCTAAGGGCCAGCAGCAGCTCTAGTCTAGTGCACACTGTTGTTGTGTTGTTTGGAAAGAAACTTCTCTTTGCCTATGTATGAATGTTACAAGTTTTTGGCGGATGGCCCAAGATAATCATAAAAGAGTCTGTCTGACGATGTCACAATAAATACATCTTCCATATTAAGGCATTCAAACCGATATACTACATTTTCAAGGACCCCTTCTTCCCAACCAATCCCACAAACTACAAACTCCTTCTTGAAAAACTCTGAGCAGAGAACTGTCCCCCGGTGCCCTGTGATGTGTGTGTTCCCTGACCCTTCACTGACTCCTGTCTTCCAGCCAACCTCATGTGTCAACCAGGGAACGAAGTTTGTCCTCTCCTCTCTTCTTCCCCGAGCCGACTGTGCCTCTACATTCAGACTGGATGTGTAAAACTCAGGCTTTTTTGTAAACATGTTGAATTCACTTTTGTCTCAGGGTCCATATTTTTTGTCCACCCACACAATCCCTTAGCTCAAAAGAGGTGTTTTCTTACAAATATGCAAATGTCCATAAGCCCTTGCCTGGCTACTGTCCCTGCCTTCCTTCGCCTGGATGGCTCTGTAATTGAGTTTTGGGGATGCGACCTGGCATTTGGGGTTTGTGCGCAGGCTTCCCTCATTACAGAAGCCTAATTGGGATTAGAGTAGCATTTTGTACTGGCAATATAACAATGCCTATGGCCTCTGCCAATATCCGCATCGGTCTTGTCTACAAATGTTATAAACGGAATGTTATGTATGTTTGGGGCCATTATGGGAGCGGGGGACATATGGAGCTTTGATGCAGCAGTATGGTTGGTCTTGTTGCTAATGTGCACACTTAATGCTGTGTATTTGTGGAAACGGACAAAGTAAGAACTCACTGTTCAGTCACGGCACTGTCTCAAATCTACATTTCATTAGGGGCTTGTGCAGGGCCATATCACATCATTGGTAATATATCGTGATGTTATATAATTTTGAATATTGTTAAATAATTATGTGCAGAAAGATATTGTGGCTAATTACTAACACTACAGCCTATTTCGTCTTAAGCACAGACTGTGGAGGCTCTGCAGAGGCTGAAAACTCTAATAATAAAAGAGATAAGGCATGAGGAGTGGAAGCAGAAGTATTACCTTACCTTAAATAGCCTGAAACAAGTATGTACACATACACATATTATAAAAGCCACTGTAGAGCAGCCTTAGGTATTTCATTATTACTATGACATCAACTTGTCTCCTTTTATAATGTAACCCTAGCTTCCTTACACATGTTTTCACTACCTATTCTTAGCACATGTCGCAGCTCTCTTATCCCATCTGACTTTATCTGTTTAGCATCTAACACGTGTTGTCATGACTCCTCAGTTCTGATCTGATGTATCTGCCCTGAGAAATCTTCAGCGATGCACGCCATCTTTATCCCCATAGTACTCCTATATAGCTTCAAAACGTACAAATACAATCAGTAATATCCCATAGACACATGTTCTGCAGGTTGGGCATTCATAAGGTTCATTAGAAAGTCAAATAAATGCATCTCCACATAAACAAGCCAGTGGATCTCAAAGTTTTCATGCCAAATACCATCATACAGAATATTTTACTTTCAAATAGCACCTAAACAAATTTGTCTTTAACTGAATCACACTCTGACTAAAAATCAAACATAGGACTGAGGCGTACATAAAATTGTATAAAAAAATAAATAAATAAATAAATAAATAAAGTATTACAAACTAAACGTTTAATTTAACAGTCAACATTTATTATTAAAGGTTGCACTGTGTAATTTTTCTGCTTGTCTCCATGGAGATGTTACCTTCTTGTCTGCTTGGAGATGCTATTGTTTTACTTGGATTGTTCCATAGTTAGGTGTTTAACATATCTATTGTATTTATTCAGTTTCACTTGTAAAAGAGACATACATCCTTAACACGGACACACAGAGAAAATATGTTTAATGCCGTACTGTGGAACATTTTCAGAAATGCAAAAAACACCTCTATAAAGACAAACATTAAAGTTACATAGTGCACTTTTACTTTGTCTAATATAGCAGTGCTCACATTTAATCTGTTTAAAAAAAGAGAAACTACAAGTGAACTTTCTTCTTTGTGAAGTATAAGACGTTGCAAGTAGATTTTTCAACAAGCACATGGCAAGAAGACGGGAATATACATGAGCCTGACAGGGCCTCAGTATGAATTATTTAAATGAAGTTCATGACAGACATAATAGCCTCCTGTATCTTTATTGAACCTCATCACATGACTTCACCTTCCTGCGCAGTGTGACAAATCCGGCAGACAAACGTACAAGGACACCCTCCCTGTCAGCTTAATGAAGGCCCTGTCATTATGAACTCTCCAGATCTGACCCGCTGTCTCCAGGTGTCTAAATATGAGCAGATAATCAGCGGTTCACTGCATTTAAATAGCCTTATAATACCTGATGTACCCCGCCACATAAAATTATTTACACTGTTATATAAACCTTTTTTTTTTTTTTTTAATGTAAGCATCAGTATGATTGTTAATTAAGCATCCACCATCACTGGACAGATGCAGTGATATGTGATTTCAAAGTTGTCGAAGCCTGAAATTGACCAAATGTGTAAATGGGCCAAATAATGTTTGATAAGTTCTGAAAATGTAGGCTAGTGCAACCCACGTCTCAAATCCAGTCAGTCCAGGGTGCACTGATACTTGTGTTGGGTTACAATCGGTTGAAAATGGTATGGGTATCGATTTCAGGTCTCCAACCAATACCCCAAGCACATTTTGTCTTGCCTTCAGCTCAGTGATTAAAAAGCCCCAAACCTCCTTGACTCAGTTATCACCATAGACTGTATTTATAAATGGACATAGCCACCCCGCTAGCCGCCAATTTCCAAACAGGAAGTGATCATGGGCGCACTTCCAGCTCTATCGACTCTGGCTCCAATTCATTTTTTATTGAAAAAGTGTTGCATCTCTGTCCATAAATGCTGCTGTCAGCCTCGTCATTTTACTCTTAAAATGTTTGTATTAATCTGTGTTACATGGTGTTTTTTTTATTTTGGCTAGTTTATCCATAAATCAAGATATGATCATTAATAACAGAGACGCCTTCTTTCCCCGAGGTCCCGCCTGCTAGTTTTAGCAACAGGTTTCACTGACAGTGTTGCTAAGCGCCCGCTCCCTGCTAAACCAACGGTGCGGGAAGAGGCGTTATCTTCAACAGCCTTGCTCCGCATTGGCTCTTTGGTTGCTATGACACTCGTGGTGGGAATTCCAAATATTGAACTCGGCTCCAAAGTGGCGCCTATAACTGCTAGCCTCCATGAGCTTCATTTGGCGCTGTGGATGGCGTCACACTCACTTAGTCCACTTCTTTATACAGTCTATGATTATTCTAAAATTTCATTCATTTAAAAGAGGACAGGTCAGAATTCTGTGGTATAATTTACTGTTTAACTCTCAGCTTGTTGATTTGTTGTCTTGGTTTATGGTTAATATGTCTGTAACCAGGCTTAACCACATGAAACTGGACTGGAACAAACTTTGACATGTTTTCTGTCAGCATAAAAAAAAAAAAAAAGTGCTTTCTCAAGAGTTTCAGAAAATTGTGCCATTATTCAACCCCAAAGACTGCGATTGTGGCATTTAATTCTACAACACAAATGCAGCCTATTGGCCTCTGCATGTTTGTGTATTTGGTCAAACATAACTTTATTGAGCAATAGATGGCCCTAGCACAAACACCTACCCAAAATTGACGCTTTTGTTTTATTGTCAGTGAAATTGACGACCATTAGTCAGACCAAAAGCTGTATAATTCAAACATGCATGGATGCACATGCCTGAGCACGTCCTGACGCACAGAAGGCCTCCTGTGTGGGTAAAGCGCTCAGATATTTGCACATACATAACGTGTATTGTGTTGGCACCAGGCTTCTCAAACACGCAATACGCCATTCTGTTTGATTTCCATCAGCTAACACATGTGAGAACAGCTGCGGACGCTGTGCTAATTCTATGGCTTGCTGCTTCATCAATATGCCCCTGTCAATTAAAAAGCACTGCCTATATAGAGCACAAATTGGATACACAGATGATTACTGGAGGATGGTCCTGTTGCCTCAGAGTAACAATGTAGGGAGACGGAGATCAATAGTTGTTAGCCACTGCATAATCCATTTTAGGGCTGAATCTAATGAAAGGTTTGGGTCCAGGCCATTGGAGAAGGTGAGAAGCAGCCACAAGTGCACTTTTCAGCTTAAAATTACACACCTCTTTCTTACCTTACACCACTCGTGGCCACGACTTGTCAGTGTGAGCTAGAGGAGGTTTTTTGAAAGCTACTGCTACGAGAGAGAAGGCATCATTAGAAGGGATCACAGCAGCAGAGCAGGAATCAAAGACTGCAGAAAATTGACTCTTAAATAGACGCAAATCAACACAGGCACATGTCTCTGGTCTATTTTCAGCATGCAATTTTGACATCACCTTGGAAAATGTCTTTGGTCTGGTAGAGAAGTTTAGGAGGTTTAAAAGCAAGCAGAAAGGTTGAATATTGGTTAAGTGTGATGAGGGAAAATGGGCATATTTGTTAGCATCAAATGCAACTTGTGTATAAACAAAATTTGGATGATAAATATTAAGTATTCAGTTTTAGGAGAAGATGCACCTGTGTTTGGTTGGACACAAATCAAGTTGCATGTCAAAAGTAATTGAGTTTGTGTATGACTTCGGACAAACGTGTTATATGAGCCAGCAAACGTCTCTTGGAGATCTTAATTAAATTGTTGTATTTATATGTGTCTGGAAATGAGTTGCATATGAAATGTGTTCATACCAAAGGCCTGCAGAGGGGACAAATTAGGCTTTTACCATGCATAATGAAGATAGTTCTTATGAATGCTGTCATTGTGTCCTTGGGCAAGATACTGTGTCTGTGCCTGTGTGTGTAGTTTCTGAATGTAAAGCGCTTTGAGTGCCTTGAAGGTGGAAAAGCACTAAAAAATAAACACATTAATCTTTAATCTTTGTCTTTGCCACATTAAAGTAAGAAAGAAATCAGATTACTCATATCAAATTGAACTGTTTATAGGACATTTCAATAATTGGATAACTTAGGTTGTGCCTGTAAACATACCCACTAAAATGTTGAATCATGTTGCTGAAGGTGATGGACTTTCTAAATATGGAGGGCCTTTGTGGTTTCATAAGAGGATATATTTCTTTAAACAGCGTTAAGTCCCAATTAATAGATTTACACACCAACTTAACAAGCCAGGTCAGGCCATTGTCTTTGTCCACTGGGATTTAAGATCATAGTACTTCTGGTTTTGCTTCTCCTTTTCATTAATCCCAGTGCACAAATACACGCCAATACTCACAGTAATAACTCCTGTGTGGTGCTGACCCTTTCTCTCCACTGCAGGTCTTATGACAGTGGCGTATTGATTTGCTGTTTGCACATTTGCCCCCCTCATTATAGACTGCCTTTGCCATTGCTTTCATAAGTCCACTGGCTGTTTGCTTACATACTCAGCCTCCGTAACTTCTCTGCATGCGGTCTTTGTAGTCTGTCCGGGATGGGAAAAAAAAGTGTCAAAGCAAATATTTTTAGTTACCATAGTGAACCCTCCTGCCAGCACCTCACTCCAAATCCTCTACTCTTGTGTACTCTGGAACTTTAAGCTTTGTTAATCAACCCAAGGGCTGTTTGCACAAAGGTTGTACTAGGAGTAGCTTAATAACAGCTTTCCTGCTATTAAAATTACAAAGTTTTGTGTTGGAAAATATTGGGTGAAGGGGTAATTGATTACTTCAAATGAATGATTCCAGTTAGAAGGGTCGTGCCATGTAAAAATGGAGTTTGTATTGTTGTAGAAACCAGAGTTGTGTGAGTTGAGGGTCTGAAAGCGAGGCACCATTCAAAGGTTATTTCATGTTATTTGTACAGAACATGTTTGGACCCAGGGGACCGTACTTCTTTTCCAATGCAGGATTGTTATGTGTTTTTAAGAGGCTATTAAAGTGGCCACATTTGTAGTCTATGAAATTACACACTAGCTAATAAATGTGATTGTGTAAATACAATGCAAACAAACCACACAGGGCAAAGGCTTTCCCATTTTCCCACTGGATCTGGTGACTCAAACGATGTGACATACTTTTTTTTCCTTTTCCACCTTTTCCAATTGGATAATACAAGTTACTGATACCATGAGCTTGAAGTAAAACAAGTAATGGTAAAGTTCTATATAAATATGTGACCATCTACCATTTCAATTATTTGTCTGCATTTGACCCGTCCTTCAATGGAGTAGTGGGTTTGCAGTGCCACGCCCGGGGAACCATATTCAGAACTTGAGCTTGGCTTGGTCAGGACTACCTTAGCTGGGGGATTTTACCTAGTGCTTGTTTTGCGCTGATGACGGAAACTGGAGTGAAAAACAGACATGTTGATGAATTATATGCAAGATCCAGGCCAGACTGGTAGTCAAATCCAGAACCTTATTGCTATAAAGCGAGAGTGCTAACTGCTCAGCCACTGTGCTGCATCTAATAAAGTCGTCGCCCATAGAGTAATAATAAATAACTCTTTATTTATGTGGCATGCAGTAAATACATCAGCTGTATTGTTTTACCATGCTGCCTGTTAATACTTTTTTTATTAACCAGTTTTATTAGTGCAGCAAACTTTTACGAGGTTTTGTCACCTCATCTTACTAGATGTGTCTTTACATTCTTTTATCATAAGAGTACAGTCCACTAACCCAACCTTTTGTAATCAGTTGTGTAAATGTAATGCATTAGTGTTTATTTTCATCCTTTCTTTCAGATCTCTGTCTGTCCTGTGCTTACAATCCACCACAGTGATGCATATATGATTACCATCAATGCATCTAATAATAGATGCGTTGACATAATAATCATCAAGACTTATTATTATGTCAAATGGCATTCTGAAATATACAGCAATCAATTATAGGAGCTTTGACACCGCCATAAATACGTTTTATTCTAGGATGTGTGCACATGGTTTGTGCCTGCTGTTCACCATATTATGTTCTCATGTGTTTAATGATCACGTTTATAATCTATATATATATATACACATACATGCCTCTGCTCATTAGCCTGTTTGACAGCATTGTGTAAATGTCTTTGTGGTGAATGGTTACATTTTTATGTCATGCTCTTCCACCTTCAAAACACTCAAAGTGCTTTACATCAAGGAACCACTCACCCACTCACTTGTACATTCATACACCAGTGTACACAGACACAGGGGGTTAAGTGTCCTGGAGGACACAACGGCAGTATCCATCTGTGGGAGCGGGATTCGAACCGAAACACTCTAAGTTACTGTATATAGTTTTATTTCAATGGAAATACCTTTTGATGCAAACAACATAAAGAGGTTATCAAATTGTGATGCAATAAAAGCTATTCTCATAAATAGTCCTGTTATAGTGCTTGTATAAGTAAACAGATGAAATAGTTTGATATGTGCATTTATGGTTTAATACACAGCCTTATAGCTGCCGGCTGTAGTTGCTCAGAATGACTTGACTTTTACAATTGTAGAGTGTGCTGTACAGTGTGTTTGCAAGGGTAATAAGCCCCAACTGTGTTCATTACATTTTCTATTTGTTGTATTAAAAATGCATTTGTGTTTATTGAGGCCAGACTTTCCTATTTACTTTGCTCACATGCTTACAGAAAAACAGAGAAAGTTACAATAGAGTCTATCATAGGGCTGCAAGAGTAACTGCAAATGGAACTAAAATCCCAATTGAAGTGATCACAAAGGCTGCAGTTTGTGAAGTAGGCCCAGTAGGTGACAGAAGCTCAGTTGGTAGAGTGTTTGTCCACTGATCTAAAGGTTGGTAGTTCGAACATACACTGGTGCATGAATTTGTGGGTGAATGTGGGAGTGGTTCCTTGAAGGTTTAAAAGTACCATATATAAAACATGTGACCATTCACCATAATGTCCACCACAAGCAAAAAGAATTACTATATACACCATGACAATAACAATCTCATGGCTTAAATGTCTACTATGTAACTTTTCTGATGGAGAGTCTGGTATACAGCTTTTATTATATTCTGCTTTTCTCCGTGCAGATGTTAAAACTTTTCCTGGAATGTTGCACAGTATGGCATTAAACATAACCCTATGATGCCAGCTGGCCAAATTAGAAGCCAGATCTGTGAAGAAGTGGCCCAGCTTACAGAAAGAATGCATGTTTTTCAAGCTATTTTTAGTTATATATACACATCTAAGTGAATAAAGATAGAAACATTGAATGCCAAGCTCTCTCAATGACATCACCACAGAGACAAGCAGGCAGCCATGTTATACAGTACACCTACGTTCTCATTAATATTTGAATGTTTTTAATTATCTCAGCACATATGAATGTGTGTGTAGTTCATTGACAACTTTTTGCACTATTACAGAATGAAAGCCGAGGAGAAGTTAGGGGGTAGACTGACGCACTATGAATGCCTTCGTTTCCCTGCCAGTGAACTACTCAAGAGGCCATTACGTCTTTTTTTTCCCCTCTTCCTTTCGGTCTGCCAGCGGAGTCTTGAAGCATTTGTTTTGACCTGGCAAATTAAAATGTCTGCTCTTATCAATGCCCCCGAGGTCTGGGAGAACAGAGAGAGAGACAGGGAGAGCCAGAGAGTAAGATGGAGTCAGAGAGATAGATGAAGAGATTTGGTGCTGTCAGATCACAACAAACCAGGAAAAGCAGCCACCTTACAGACAGACCGTTACAGACAGACACATAGACGGGAGGGGCGACCAGGCATGTCCACGAGCTGATACCTGTGAGTGCACGATCACGTGAGAATAGAGAGAACCAAACCAATATGTCTTGAATAAAAGAAACCTCTCTCTATGCAAATCCCTCACATTTCAGCAGAATTATCTATGAATCGAAATTGTGATTTTCTTCGGGAGGTCTCTTTATGGAAAAAAATTTGACCACTTATGGATAGATTGTTTCTTTTGTAGCTCTCTTGCATTTCAACAGATTTGGTTGGTGGATTTTTTTTTTTTTCCTCAGTAATTTTCATTCCAACTACTACAAAAGACGAAGCAACTTTGGTAGGAGTTTAAGAGGACTGTCAAAGGGTATAACATCTTAAATTAGAATTGTGTCATTGGATGAAGTCTTTTAATTACATATACAATGGAACACAATGTACAAATATAAAGGTACACAATGTGCTTTTATGGTGGACGGTCTGCCATCTGATTGTCATTAGATGTTATTAGTTTCTCTGGAACGTTCCAAAGTATGCCATTAAACTTGTCAGTCTCCATGGAAAGTAGCAGATGGTGCTGCTGGGCCAAGTTAGAAGTCAGATCTGTGGAGAGCTGACCTGTAACTTGCTAACAGAAATATTTTAAGAAAATGCAAAAAACTTAATTGGCAAATCCACTGTACTTGTTGTGTGTAAATGTCCATAGAGATACATGGCACAAAAGACATGTGGAATAAACTGCTGGGATATGACTGGTAAATACATCATTATACTATACTAATGACCAATAAGTTTACTATTTGTACCTCAAAATCATTATTGAATCATGACATATGTGACAAAGAAATTCACAGCGAAAGTATACAGCACAGTATACAGTGAAACTTGCACATGTAGTTGAAGGCCACATTATTATTGTGACCTAAACACTTGAATAGAAAGTAAACTTGCTTGCTCTTGTCCTCTATGTAAAATGTATGGTATAAGCCACATGTAACCTTGCCCTCAGACTATTGTGGTGAAAACTTTGCCTATGTGTGTATCTGTTGGTCCCTGTTGTGTGTGTGTGTCTGTTGGTCCCTGTTTTGCGTGTCCGCTGATCCCTGTGTGTCAGTTGGTCCCTGTAATGTGTGTGTGTGTGTTAGTTTGCTCGGCTGGTGCATGTGGGCGCAGCGGCAGGGCTCTTAATGAGGATGTATGGCAGTGAGTGCAGACTGCCATCAGGCGTCTCCTTGCCACAAATGCACATTATTTCTCCCACTTTCTGCTTTGTCCTTATTTAATGACCTCCCCGGCTTTTCAGACACTGGCTTTTTTCTCCTTCACGACCACCTGCACCTTATTTTTCGCTGTTTACTTGTTACAGAAAAATGTAGGGTTGAGTTCAGGTTTTTCTTGTTTGAGTGTATTGCCTAATTGTTAAAGGGCACTGTGTAACTTTTCTGGTGTGGGCTCTATCATCTGCTTGTTTCCATGGAGATGTTATTGCTTTGCCAGGAGTGTTTGATAGTATGGCATTAAACTTGCCCATGTTGCATTTATTCAGTTATAGCTGTTTTTATTGGACAAAATGCCTTAAACACAAGCACTCTCACTGTGAGCTGGGTATAGCGCCCATTGGCTGTATCTGAATGTGGATTCTATAGTGTACTTTTACAGAGGGATTCGAACACACAGCTCACTGCATTTGGGTCAAGTGACTCTGGTGTCTGGGTGAAAAAAGTTAGCAAACTCTGTTAAAATTAAAATTGGATTGGCACACACATATTGGATTATACTTTTAGTTTTTTTCTTGAGGTTTGGAAATTATCGCTCTGTCAACAGCTCAAGCTAAGGTAAGTGGCTAACACTAACAACTTTATACATCAACAGTTTACTTAAGAGTGTTTTATTCATAATCAGTGATTAATAGTGCGATAAACCAGCTGCTTCATTCAGTCCAGTTAAAGACCTGACACCACGCTGTTGTTTTTCCAACTCTAGCAATGCATTGTGGTTTACAATGAAATGTTGAGTGCACTATTTTCTCACCAACTGAACATTTGGGAACATTTGGGCACCACTGAAATGGCATGAGCCCTAAATACTGCTTTAACTGGGGAGTAGGATGGACATTCAGACACAGCCATGACTTAGCTCCATGGAAATAGATAAATTCAATGCCACACCACTGGAACATTCCAGGTAAATAACATCTCCATGGAGACAACCCTACCAAAAAAGTTACATAGTGCCCCTATAAATTAGGAGCACATTATGCCAGTCCTTCTTTTATTTTAGTTTTTATTTATTTGGTTATATAGTTGTATTTGAAAGTGAACTATTTTCCGATTTTGTGTTGTACGACAGTGTGCCATCTGCTTGTCCCATGGAGATATTTGCTTTGCCTGGAGTACAGTGTTAAACTTAATTAATTCATTTCTTTTTTTTTTTATCTTCATGGAGGTAAATAGGTGATGCAGTCAGGCTGAGATGCACGTCAGATCTGTGGAGAGGCTGGTGTCACAGTAGTTAATGCCTGTATAACAAAAAAGTCACTGCCTGTGCTGCCCTGAAATATGCAAGCTTTGGAATCGGATATAGTTTACAAGCATCTTTACTGCCACATTTTAAAATATTTTCCCATACCTCAGCACCACTGAAACCACTCTCAACACCCCCGCTCTTTTCATCTGCCTATCACCAGTATTTTTATCTGTATTTTCTGTCAGCCTTGTATTTGGACCTCACCCCCTAACTAGCTTCCCCTGCGCGGTATTATCGGCCCACTTCTTAACGCCCCCCCCTCTCCTCTTTTCTTTATATGTCTCCCCGGATCGATTGAACAAAATGCAAGGCTCTGCTATTACCCTACGGGGACATGTATTAGACAGATCCAGTTGCTAGCATCGCGTGAGCCGGCAAACACAATAGGGCAGGACAGAGGCAGATAGTCAGTGACAGCTAACAAATAGGCCTAAGGGAGCAACGCGGATGAGGCGACCAAGTTTTACACGCATTAAACAGCTGATCTGCACGCTGATAATAAAGAAATCAGGAAGTGCCCATGAATGAGGAAGATATGAAGCCGATAAGAGGCAGAGCGGTTAAAATGGAGGAACCCTGAGCGCCTTGTGACACACGATCTGATGGGAGAGCCAAAACAGGCCTAGAGCGGTTTGTCTTTGTAATAAGAAATGTACAGTACAGTCGGGGGAAAAAAGTAGCTGTCAAAATGGTGAAATATTAGTTTTTAGTGCAAAACTTCAGCTGAAATATGACAGGGGTGTAGGATTTGAGAGGAATAAAATGATCAACAACAAAAATTGTGTTTATTGTTTTTTTTTGGGTTATTTTTTTTACGTGTAACAGTACCCCCCTGCTAATATTCACACAGCAACAAAAGTGTAGGTTTGTGATTTGAAGAAAAAGGATGAAGTGGCTTTAAAATCAGCACCCGCTATTATGTTTTATTAAAGAGGGATATTATGGATTTTTCAGAGCTTCCATGTTATAACATTGCCACATCAAAAACAGGCCTGATTAGAATTATATCATCGAGTAAGTGAGTAATCGTGTGATCTCTCCCAGGCATTATTCAAACCCTCATTAAGGTCGACAGTACGAGCCTGTACAAAACTAAACCACCCATCTTATTTTCCATATATACACAAATACATGATACAAAACAATACACTACAACTTCACAAACCTGCCATGGGTGATAGTGTCATTAGTAAAATGCACGCTGATTGTGTTGTGATGTCACTCTGTAGGGGGAGTGACTTAGCATGGGGAGCGAGGGGAGGCTCAGAGCAGCAAAAAACAAAGTGAAACTTATTAAACATGTTACTACCTTGTTTTGGTGAATATAGCATTTTCAAAACTGATAAATGGAAACATGGTGATGTAAATATGTTATGTGTTACAGTTAATACCTGACAGAAGTGTAATACTCCCTCTTTAAGTGGGGCTTTTCTTTCTTTTCTTTCTTTCTTACTTCATTCCGCTTTTAATTTTTCACAAACATCCCCAAAAGTTCGGATCAGAAAGTACTTGCTTCGAGCCCAATCCCTGGTACTTAAAGAAAGTTCCAGAAACTGCATAAGTTCTTGAGTGAAAAGTCGTCTTCAGTATGCCACGGCCTGTGCGCCTTCGCTGGACACCACCAGGGCTGTGTGCTATATAACAGGAAATATTCACATATAAAAATGATGTAAAAGAAGTGAATAATTCAATTCAATTCAATTCAATTTATTTTTGTAGAGCCCAACATCACGACAGCAGTCGCCTCTTAGGGCTGAACATGAGAGTTGATTAACCAACAGAATTAGAAAATCAACAGTGAAACAGAAACAGACAAGCAAATTAGAAACAGACAAGCAAATTGTTCCAGAACATCCCCTGTCCTTAGACCCTCCTTCTCGGCAAGGAAAAACTCCAAAAACCCATTGGGAAAAGGAGAAACCTCGAGGAGAACCACAGTGAAGGAGAGATCCACTCCCATGGACGGACAGGCTATAGATGTGTCCAGGACTAAGGCGCATTCAGTGACTGCTCTGGAAATGTAAGGAATCATTTAAACTGAAATGAAGAAAAACAGATTATGGCTCTCGTAAACAAACTACACAAACTAACTTTGGAGCAGTGATGGAAGAAATACTCGGTTTTATTACTAAAGTAAAAGTACAGAAACTGGAGCAAAAAAAACAACTCAAGTAAACGTAAAAGTATCACATGAAGTACCTGTTTAAAAATCTGTTTAAAAATGTACTTAAAGTGTAAAAAGTAAAAGTATACCGTGCATATTTAGAGGTCTTATGAGGCTTCAAATGTGGTGCTTTTGATAGAGATTTGACCAGAATTTTGGTCAAAAGGAACAATTGAATCAATCATGTTTTCTGGCTGTTTTATTTTTTTATATTTTTGTTTTTCTCAAATTATGAACGTGTTAAAAATAAACCCTCTGCCTTTTCAGCAGGTCTCAAAGTGTAATGAAAAAGACTTTTTACTTTTCAGGCCCTTTCAAAAATGTAGTGGAGTAGAAAGTACAGAAACTGCTCTCAAATGTACTAAAGTAAAATGAAAAAGTACTCACTTTAAAATGTACTTAAGTAAAGTGTCTCCACACAAATGCATTCTGGTCTCTGTTACATTCTACAATGGCTCGGAAAAAGACAGCAAATCTGGGAAAGATTGTCCCTTAGCTGATGGAGCTCATTTTGACAAAGCACGATCTTTTTATAGTGTGTCCGTCTCTGTGGCAAACCTCGTAGGCTAAAAATATCTCCCTGATCTTTATACAGCCCGGCCAGAAGGAGACGGAGAGGCTGCACTCGCTCCACTCATCTACTCAGTTAAACGCCGCAGTCATAAAGGCTTACGGCAACGGACTGCTGACTTTGTTGTGGAATTATAAGTTTGTTCAGTAGTAAAAATTGGTTAGTTTGGCTGGAATGGATTTTAGTTTTTGTTAATTTGATTCTGATTAATTTTTTTGTTGAAACTGAAATCCTTATTCATCATCATTTTGGTGGTTTGTTTGTGATATTTCAAAATATTACAGGTAACAATGAACAACTATTTTTTCAATCAAACCTTGCAATGAAACACCACAAAGAAAGACTGTGAATAATTGTAAATAATTTTCTTAATAAACCTAAAATACAAACTCCAGCTAACAGTCCAGACCAAGCCTCGCTCAAAACCTGGAGATGAGTGTGTGGGCTTCTCACAGGCAGCCTCTGCAGCACCGAGTGTTATGGGAAAGGAACACTTTTTATGAAAGGCTCTATATTATTTACTTCTGTGAGCTTTTAATGTTCTAATGCTGTTCCCTCCTCAAAAACACACCTGGAGTTGTGTTTTGTTTCATTCACACATGTTTGAGTAACACTTTATTATTAGTCCGTCCACATCTCCAAAGCTCAAAATGCTCTGTTCCATTTTGTGATGACTTTTCAAGCTCTTTTTACCATTAGCTCAGTAGAGATTAGTAATTCCAAGACCAGAATCATTCAAATGATTCTGGTGAAGGTGTATGGAGTTTAAAAACACAGTGGAGCACTTCCAATATCACTGCGTGACATCATAAGGTAGAGAGTTTTCTGTTTGAGAGAAGAACTGAGCCTAAATATGCATTTTTTGTCTGAAATATGCTTGAATGAAAGAAAAAAACACAAATCCAGGTCTGTTGTTGATGAGGAAACGATATTATAACAGGTCGGAAATAGCACAAAATCGGCCCCTTAATACTTTTTTTTTTTTTTTTTTTTTTTTTTTTTACATAAGCAAGACAGCATGGCAAGACAGACGAATGGCTGTAGATGTCTTGAGTAAAAAGACTCAAGCTACCACTGACAGTTTAAAACAATTTGATCTATATTGATTAAAATGTGATTAATTGCAGAGGCCTACTCTGTGGCATTGAAACATTAGTCACATGAACACCACAAATTCCCCTATAGGTCATGTATGCTTTCCTTTCTTAAAAGTCAATTTATCACAACCTATTTTAATTACCCCTAATTGACTACCTCTGAAAACATATCACTAATGGTCCTTCCAACATCCATTTCATAACATAAAAGCATTCAAAGTACTTGCTGGTTCGACTTACCATTTCATAACTTTCCCAGTGGTGTAAATGAGCCTTGTGTTATTTACTGAAACAGAGATGATGATGAGAGTGCTGTCTCCCGCTGAATGCTAGCGCTAATTTGAACGCATCAGTCTTGGCTGCAGTTCCCGTTGGAGGCACATACTGAGCAGTTAGCATTGTGGGACTGTAGCACCCAGCGTCAAACATACCCAAGCTTTCTCTCTCTCTCCCAGAAATCACCTCATTCCTATTCCGATCTTGCTTGAAATCTATTGTTTTCCACTTTTCAAACAGTCAAAAATCAAGTTCAAAGCCGCAATATGCTTTTGATTTGTGTCGAGAAAAACACCAGTCTCAAACCCACCCAAAGGCATTAAAATAGTCTCAATGGATTTCAGTGTCAGTCTGGCGAGAGCTTGTTCCTCCACTGAAATACATTTACAGAGGAAATCACTCTGCATCTAGGGACTGGCTATACCACTGGGATTGTTCACTGCCAAATATAGTTTCGGTTGAAGATCGGAATTTCCTTGTCAAGATCTCTTCTGAATTTCCAGGCAGGCGCTGCGCGGTTAAATCGGAGTGAAGGCCTTCCCAATTAGTAACAAAGGGCTCACACGGAGGCAGACACAGTGCCAAAGGCGAGAGGGCACCTATTAGCTGTTTTGATACGGCTGAAAGCAGCCATTTGGTTGAGGGCATAATTCAAATGATTATCTACATCTTGTTCACAGATTAATTCCTTATAACCAGGTCAACAGAGAGGGGAAGGGTTTAGAGACGGTTTGGTGAGTAGACATGCAGTATATTGGGTTTTGCATTATAATCTAAGCTTTTTTTCCTATACAGGTCTAGACAGTTTCATCAACTGTGGCTTTAGGAAGGCAGTGGCACATAAGGCCTGAGCAGAAACATAGACTAGCATCATGCAATTTTACTTTGGGGGAAATCTATAACCACAGAGCCAATTCTACTTCTTGTTTTTACTGTTAAACAATTTAACCCATTGTCCTGTATCAGATTTTTCTCATATATCTGAGTAAAAGTTGTCTTGCCACAGTACATATATATTGTATATGTAGTTTTTAGAGGTAATAATATGTCTGTCTGTCTAAATACAAAGCGTTTAACATCTGGTAATTAGGAAGTGTGTGTTAGCATGCCAGTTGCTTTACCGTGACGGCAAAACTCCACTCTGAAAGTGGTAAAAGTGCTTGTAAACTCACTGCAGTAAATAACGATGCCCGGAATGCATTGAAAGTGAGGAATACTTTTGGACTGCTGCAAACTGTTTAAAATGAACCAGTTCCAGTTTTATGCATCTTAAGACAGGAAAAATCAGGTATAGCGCTTTAATTTTTAATCAAATCCCCAAACTCCAACTCATCCATTATTGAGTCATGGCAACATACATTCAGCATACTAATCAATCTAGGACCCTATATATATATATATCATACTGACATTTAAACCTCAACGTGTAGGTATCCATTTATAATTTTGATCTGGAGGAAGCTTCCTGAAAAATAATCTTGTAAGCCATGAACTCCCACCACAGCACTGGAAGTCTGTGGATCTTGAGCCGCTTAGTGCAGTGTGTGGTCCCCCTGCTCTCTCTCTGACCTCCAGGCTAAACAACCACAACGCCAAGGGAGAAATACACTGTTTGCTTGTTGCACTCATTTACAATACACCAATGGAGAGCAGAAGAAAGGCAAGGCGCAGAGGGGAAGAGGACTGTGAGAAAATCAACATTACCGAGCACAACTTTTGGCAGGTGTGGAAAATGCGTGCTCTAATAAATATTACGTTTTTGAAGCTGCAGTTTCAGTCAATATACAAATGATTTTATGGCTCAGAGGAAAGAACACTGTGTGCAGTTTGATGGATTAGATTCCTGTTCTGAGAATGGGCAAAAATACACAAGGAGATGATCCTGAATCACTAGTGGTAAGGTTGGCTCTTTGAACCCCACATGCCCTACTGTCCTTGAGCAACACACTTAGGAAGCATAGCAGAAAGGTTTAAAAAATGTTATCAGGAAAAAAAAAAAAAAAAAAAAAAAAATAAATATATATATATACATATATATATATATATATATATATATATATATATATATATATATATATATATATATATATATATATATATATATATATATATATATATATATATATATATATATATAAACAACGGTGCCTTGGCAGAGGGCCATGCATAAGGGATTATTTTACAGACCACCTCTTCTGTTTTTTAAGAATAAAGGATGAAGGCAATACTTTATCTCAGAAGACGCATAGCAACCAGGAGGGAACTCGCATAAGCCGATGTCAGATTGGATGCTGTTTGCTGTGTGGGAGGCCTGAATGAGAACTTAAGCTCCTGTATCCAGCTGAAACTTTAGTTCTGAATTGTTTATAAATATCCACATTTGTCGACTTGGAGAGGTGGTCGCGGCGGTAGCTTTTGCAGACACTGACAGAACACACTGTCAGCGGTATACAGAGGCAGGGGCCGGAGTGGGCGGAGTTCTTGAAGAGGGCCTTGTCTGAGAGCTTTCTGCATGCATTAGAGGCTGGCTCCTGTACAGAGAGGAAGAGGAGTGCTGCTGATCTTTTCACAGCGCTTGAATTGTCAGGCGAGTCGCAATTCCCTGCTCTCCCATTCCAAGAGCGGAGAAGATGTATAACCGTGACCTTTTACTTTCTTTGCACACATGTTCACGGTAAACAATCCATACATTAATATTAAAGATTTTCCGTCCAGTGGATAGAGTTGAGCTGAGGAGACTTCATTGCAGAGCCTGGTTAAATGCAAACACGTGCACTGGACCAGAAAACCTATACTATAAGAGTGCAAAGTTCAGCTTGGTATGAGATATGGAAACCTGCCAAAAGAAATGAAGACTTGATATTTAGATAATGATGCATATCTATCTGCCCAGAGGTCTCGCCCAGTGCCTTCCAGTGTTTAGAATCTTGTATTTGCTTGCAAAATCTCTATTTACATTTAATATTGTGCAGAATCAACTTTTCAGAGCTTTTAATTGTTTCCCTTCTCATTTACCCATTCCAAGTAGTGATTATGTGTGAGTGATTCATGCATGATAGAGTCATCTCCTGCATTCCAAACGTCATCGCTCGGATCATCCCCATTTTCACTGCCACAGGTACACCCCCAGCTCTTTACTTACTTTTGGAGATCAGTGGTCTTTTTTCATTTTTGTAAGTAGTTTTAGGTCAATATTGTAATTTAAAATGGCCAAAATACAACATAATGACCCATGGGTGTATAGCAGACAAAAGTGCAATATGTCTTCTTTATGGATTAGCATAAAACTGTTGGCTGCACTTTTCTGACCCCATGGTTACCTAAGGAAATAGAGAGTGTTGGCTGCTAGCTAGCTATAATGATCGCCCTCATCATTTTGAATAGTCTTATTTGGCCTGAAAAGCAGCTTCCTTCTTCTTAAAGTGCATTATATTCACTATGAAAAACATGCTATGTGTCACTATGTAATTGTTAAGGTTAACTATTGTCTCCGTAGAAAAATGGTCTTTTCCTGGATTTTTCCTGCACTTGTACTTCCTCTTGCTACATGTAGCAGGAAGAAGTATAAGTACCTACATGTAATTATGCGGCGAGGACCTGGTAGTGCAAGGACCTCGATAACATCTCTGTCAGACCCTGAATACGCCATCTTCTCCTGATGGTAGATGCAGCAGCGAAGCAACTGATAACATTTAGCCATGAAAGGAGTTTTACCCGTTTTCGAGGACAAAGTACGTTCGCCGAGCTAATGAGAGGTGATTTATCTGCTACGCCGCATTGTGCGTGGCGAGCCTTTACAACACCTGTAAACAGCCCCAGTCGCAGTTAGATCAAATCGTAACAAGAGCAACAGAGGAGAGAGCGAGAACGAGGGGAGGAAGAGCAAGGAGGGAGGAAGATGAAGAGAATGGGTTTTTTGCCGAGATGTAGAGGTGGGTGGAGTAGCTGAAAATCGCCCTCAAGTAAGCGTAACATTACTTCAAAATAATATTACTGAAATAGAAGTAGAACGTAATGAGCCAAGTATTTGGGAAAACTACTACATAGGTAAGAGTAACTTAAAGAGTAACTGTCTGAACATAACATCTGATTTATAATTTGAAGTTAATGTAATTTGAAGGACCAAACATTAAATAATGCACAAAATCTGGTATTTTCAACGGATACACACAAAACTGAGACAAACTAAATCATATCTGAAGGAGCTTGTGTTCAAACCATGTCACATTTTCAATATAAAGCTTTTGTCACCTGTAGACTTACTCACAGTGGGAAGAGGAACCAAAACTTTTACTTAAGAAAGAAATATTACTCAAGTAGGAGTAAAAGTATGCCTCTAGAAAAGTATTCGAATATGCAGACTGCTCTAAAAAGCGCAATTTCTTTAAAAAGTTACTCGAGTAAATCTAACTGAGTAAATGTAACTGAGTAGTACCCACCTCTCCCGCGATGTGAGACGGAATCAGTTGGGGTTCTGTGGCAGATGGCGTCTCCAGATCTGCGGGGTCATCCACATCACTGACCAGCAGAGCACGCCATGGAAGACAGTGATTCAGCAAAACGCCACCTGCGCCTCCCGCCAGCAAAAGTAACAATGCCGTAAAGCAGGAAGGAAAAGAGGGAAAATAAGGTGTAATGACTTGCAACAAAAGGCGGGGAAATTCATTAATGCCCAAAGCAAGAGCCCAGACTGTATTGTATAAGGAAGTGAGCCATGCACAAAATACTTCAGAGGTCTAACACTTTTATAGCCCATATGAATAGTTAATTAGTGAATTACAATGCGTCACAATCAGGCCAGGCTTCCCACTGCTGAGAAAATAGTAGGGGGGCGTAATTGAACATTGGGGTATTTTAAAGGCAGTTAATATTGCATTACCCATGACTTTTATATTTTTATATATTGCTGCAAAAAAGAAATTCTGCCTAGTATAACACTACATAGGTATGCTTTAAAACTTCTTTAACAAGGCCCTTCATTATCCTTTTGAGAGATTCTGGAGCAATCAAATGACATTATCTGTGCAATGGCTTTTTGAGGTGTATTTACCTAATGTCAAGAACAGCAATCTTTCAGATTTACCAAAACATGGCTATTTTGACATGAAAATACTGCACGGTATATATATATATATATATATATATATATATATATATATATATATATATATATATATATATATATATATATATATATATATATATATATATATATATATATATATATATATATAATATATATATACACAAATGTTTTGAAACTATAAAATTAATAATTCAACATGCAAAATGGAGTTTAGAACAGCTTTTTTCGCACTGGGGGCTTATCCAAGACATACCATTCTGCCAGAACTGTCCTCATTTGCCCTGTATAACGCAGTACAACCATACCATTATCAACTCATGTTTATTCACCATTTCTGACTATAATCGTGGGGTTTCTTCAGTCTTGTCTTAAATTCTTAAAGTATAGCAAACATCAGTAAGAGGCTTATCCCAGAACGCATAAGCACCTACTTAAAACATTTCAGACTTTTGACCCCAAATTGTCAAATCTCCAAACACAGACGACAATCCTGCCTGTACTGCGCTTTACCATTCCCGCAGTGCTACAAATCCTTCAGGGACGGGCTGGAGTAAAAGCCCAGGGTGGTGTGAGTGGAGTGGTATTAGAGGTAATTTCTGTAGGAGGTAAGGTGAAAGGTATATGAAAGAAGGGTTGGTATGTGATTTTAATCAAAGCAGAAACCCCCGTAGCCACAGAGATGAGCATGCAGCCTTACAGGACGGGGTATTAGCTCACCCTGCACTGACACTTGAAATTGATGTCATCAACATGGTAATAGACCTACTTTTGCCAGCTCCCTTCATGCATTATGGGTTATGACAGCTTACTTAGGGACTACATAAACTAAATCATATTTCAGCTGGCTTTTCTGTCCACTCACATTTAGCTCAGGGTGTATACGAGCAGATGGGCAAGCCTGTGTGTCTTCACTGCCACCCGTCGTAAACTGGCGTGTTGTGGGTGGATTTGCGCCCCCTGGAGATATGGACACTACATTAAGGTCAATCCTGTCTTTAATGACCTCAGAGATTCAATAAAAATATGCGATGCGTTATTCAAATAGATTGGCTGTCTCGAGGTGGACAGAAGTACTAAAACAGAACTGACAGTGTCCTGCCCTTTCATGTGGGATGTGTTGATTTGATTTTCTTCCTGCTATGGGAGTCTGGTAATGGAATTCATCAGCGTGAGTCATTTTGTGCTATAAATAATTCCGTCAGGATTATTGTATATTGCTTCAATTTACGGTGATTTTGAAAAATGGCTTATGTATTTCAATAAGTTCAATGCAAAATGGATGAATTAAAATGGAAAGGATACATGAATTTAATCGCAGTAGTAGTCTTTTTTATGCCAATAGTAGTAGTGCAGTAGTACTAGGGCTAATAGTAGTAAATGGTACTTGGTAAATGTGCTTTTCCACCTTCAAGGAACTCAACGCGCTTTACATCAGGGAACCACTCAGCCGTTCACACACAGTGGATCTGACCGCTAAACCAATGATGTTTATGTCGAGATCAGGATTTGAACCGCCAACCCTCTGATCTGGGGACCAATAGATACATGTAAAGTACAACAATACTCCTATGCAAATAAAATAAATATAAGCCCATAAAGGTAACTAGATCAAATAGTTGATTTTGCTGTGTTTTATACTAGATATTGCATATTAATAATGTTTAAAATGCTAAATAAAAACAAACGAAAAAATCATTGTTGAAATAGATTCCGTGGTACCTGCTTAATTACCACTCTAACCACACTTTGAACATACTTCGCTTACACAGAGGTAACAGGTTGAAAGGGTCTGTTACCAGGGAAACTGTTGTCAAGTGGTTACCAGGGTGTTCTCTCATGCTATGGACTGACAAAAAAAAAGGCAAACTGGAAAAGTGGTCGTCTGTACCAAGTAACTTCCACGTATGCAACCTTTACCTTTAGAGCATCAGTCAGTGTCACCCCAATACAGGAGGCTACAGCGCTGGCTTCATTTCATGCACCAGGGCTCTTCTCTCTTCCTCTTTTTCTTTCTCTCTCTCTCTTTCTTTCTCTCTCGATCGCTCTGGCTCATGTTTTCTTTTTGTTGCACGACTTGTCTTCCAAAAGAGGAAATGAATAAACTCCTGAGTGCAGAACAAAGAGAAAGAGAGAGAGGTGATTAGGAAATTGGATCGTGGGTTAAATCAGATTATCAGCCTCATAAATGCTAAGATATAAAGTCTTATTTATTGTCTTATTATACCTCACTGCACTATGCTTTTACAGTAAAAAAGAATGGGGTTGTAATAAAGTATAAATTGCTTTGTCCTAGCACAGGTAGATTCTAAAAGCAGCACTTAGGGTCAAAATGAGACCACTGTGCGCTGTGCCGTTTCTGTTGAACAAAATGAAGCACACATTTTTATCAAAAGCACTACATTTGAAGCTTTATTACATCTCAGAATCTCTGTGAAATACTTTTACTTTTTATGTACATTTTTAAATAGGTACTTTAAAACTTTTACATAGATTTTTCATGTGATACTTTTACTTGAGTATTTTTTGCTCTGGTATCTGTGCTTTTACTTAACTAACAAAATTGAATACTTCTTCCACCAATGATTTACCATTATTTTGTTTAACCAGGAAGGCTAGCATGCTAGTTGTGTGTTGTGTGGGGTGATGGAAAAACTGTGCTTTGACTTCTTTGCAAGTTGTAAAATGCATTTATAAAATCATGTTGAATAAATGCATTAACACAGTGAGGGATAACTTTGGAGCACTGCACTTTCAAATGAGCTGCTTTTGTTTTCCATGTTTTTAAGACAGTAAATCAGGTACAGCGTCATCAGCAGTGATGTTGCAGTGTTGGTAAAATGGCGTTCCACATGCCACACGATACCCATTTGCAGTTGTGTATCTGAAAGAATAATTGAGTCATATTTCCCTTCCGTGCGCAGTTGCTAAAACCTTAGATATACAATGCACCCTTGCATGCAGTGTTGGTCACACAAAGCTGACTGCATCACCTTGGCATTTACCAACAGGCGGGCATTGTAAACTTTCATATCCTGTGTTTTTCATCCCTTCTTTCACTGGGAAGGAGTGCTCTGCCTTAATGGACTTGATAATGGGGATGTGTCTTGTGACAGCCATTACCACCTTGGTTTAATGTGCACTCTCAAGGTAGCATGTTGACATTTTCAGATTTGGCACATCCGGCGGGTTGGCTTGTCACGTGTAGCGCTCCTGTGTGCTAGCCTTCCAAGGATAATGAGCTAATTTGTTTTTCAACAGGACAGTACTGGTGTTAAGTGGGAAGGCTGTCATTGTTTTGGCCCATCAAGAGAAAACACATTTTCAGGAAAAAAGAAAACTTTTAATTGTTTGTTTTTGTGTTTTCCTTTCTTCGAGTAGTTTCGCATAAGCAGCGGAGGAAATAACATTTACATGGGAAAAATATTGTTTTCGAAATTTTACCAAATGACTGACGATTTATTTTTATTTATTTTTTTTACAAAAAATGTTTTGGAGAATATGTTGCTTTGGGATTACTATAAATAAACAAGAAGTAATCCACCAAAACAGCAATTTAAAAAATGTCTGATGGCAGGAATAATTCAGCTTTCAGTAGTTATTACAACATTAAACATGGTTCCACGCTGTTTGTGCATATATTTGCATTTTCTTTATCACTCTGGTCACAGAAATTACCTGGAAATAATAAACAAGCCACACTGCAGTCATTCATTATTCATTCACCCAGCTCCAACACTTGGTGGCCACAGATGCCCTGAGGTAGACTGACAGAAGCGAGCCTGCCAAACTGTGCCAAATGTGATTCCACAGATACCTCACAGATCACATTCACACACAACCAGTGCCTGGTATCAAACTGCCAACCCTCATGTTGGTGAAAAAACTCCCACGCTTTAACTCAATGTGAAGATGTGATGGACTCAAGTTGAGTTACTTTTAATCATGTTCCAGATGTTTCCATAACCTGTTGAATAATGACTACGGCATCTGTCGTGAATGGCTTGATGGAGCCAGGTGAGTGAGCCTTCTAACCAGTGAAGCAGCTAGCTCCATGGAGCGTGTATGCAGACATGTGTCTGGCTGGGCTCAGGCAGTGGGCACAGGGGCTTTGGCGTTTCGGCCAGTCTGATTGGACGACTTAACTGTATTTAATTGTAGCCAACAAACTGTACCAAGCTCCCAGAATGCAATGCACTGTGTAATGTGGTGTCAGGTTGATCCATTTGAAATAACTTTCTGTCTGACAGTGGTGGAATGTGATATTTCCATTCAAACATCAAATTATCAAACAAACCAACCAAAAATCTAAAAATAATATTGTCATATAGACATAAGTAATAAGTAAGTAATTAACTGAAGCTGTTCCTGCTGTACCTGCAGCACATACAGTATAAACAATCTCCTTTTAGAAATATTAGCTGCTCCAGGATTACTCAGCTCAGTCTTCTCTGGAGTTATATGTGCTTTGTGCAAACTCACTTGTGACTGTCTGTGCAGGAGGCATAAAGCACTGAGCTGAGAGGGGTAGTCTGGCTCCTGTTCAGTTACCAGTCACACAAATAAACAAATCAAATTCATCACATCTAAAAAGAGACACAAGACAATCCTTCCATTTGCATCTTACCCAGTGTGCTACCTTTTTTGGAGATTGACTTGGCACATGCATAATGAGCTGCCAAATTTAGTTTTACCATTTTCCCTTTTGCAAAATTCACCATAAGATTCACTCTACTTTCAAACCCCTGTGGTGAATTTTTAGAGATATTTATTTTAATACCATGTTATTTCGAGGCTATACAAAAGGCAAAGTTGCGATAAGAGACCAGAGGGACGATATGAATGAGACGGCACAGGGATAAGGCAGAGGGGAGAGAGCCAGAGTTTTTGCAGATGGAAAATATGACAAAGCGACGACAGACAAAAAGGGACAAAGGAAGAGATGATATCTCAGCAAATGACACAAGACGGGCCCATGAGATGACTCCTAATTTTTGCAGACAAGCTAACAGCAGACTGTCCCTGTCCCCATGGCGGCCGGCTCGTCATTACCCACCCACAATGTCGTCCAATCTTTCCTGATAACACAATCCAAATCAGTCATCAAAAACTCCAAACACGCAGTGAACCATAAAGGAATGAGGCTCCCTGTGTACCTGTTTGAGGATTTAGCACGTTAGCTGGGCTGTTAGCATAGATGTTAGCGTAGCTGTGGCAGGGCAACGTGACACGGCACCACTTTGGGACAGTTGTTAAATGGGATAATCACACCTGTACTGTTGGAATGCTTTGGACTTTTGGTTTGAATCTAATTATCAGAAGTGAAAGCTCCAGCGAGCAAAGGGGTTGAAAAACAAATAAATTGATGCTTGGGCCATAACAAAATGAAGCATGGTTGGTGTGCATGGAACCGGTAGGTAGACAGCAGGATTTTAACCTTTGAAATGAAACCCAGGAAATGACAAAATCTGGTAACACCTCAGTGCATGAAGAAATACTATATATATATATATAAATCTCCTGGGCTCCTTGATCCCCTGGTATTTCTCTACTTTCTCATGTACCTTTTTCCTGATGTTCCCATCGCTTGGTACTGCGATGTCCACCAAAATGGCTTTGGTCTGTTGTTTATCCACCACCACTATGTCCGGTTGGTTCGCTATCACCATTCTGTCAGTCTGTATCTGAAAGTCCCACAGGATCTTGGCACGATCATTCTTCACTACCTTTGGAGGTGTTTCCCACCTCGAACTGGGGGTTTCCTGTCCGTACTCTGTACAGATGTTTCTGTACACTATGCCCGCCACTTGGTTATGCCGCTCCATGTATGCTTTTCCTGCCAGAATCTTACACCCTGCAGTTATGTGCAGGATTGTCTCAGGGGCCTCTTTGCACAGCCTACACCGTGGGTCTTGTCTGGTGTGGTAGATCTGGGCCTCTATCGCTCTTGTGCTCAAGGCCTGCTCCTGTGCAGCCAGAATGAGTGCCTCTGTGCTGTCCTTCAGTCCAGCTTTCTCAAGCCATTGATAGGATTTCTTGATATCAGCCACTTCCGTTATGTTCCGGTGGTACATCCCATGCAGGGGCCAGGTGCTCTCCCTCTGCACTCCTGCACTCTTTACTTTTGAAGTATATTTTTAAATGGGTACTTAAGTTTTTCATGTGATACTTTTACTTTTACCTGAGTATTTTTATGCTGACGCATCTGTGCTTTTACTTAAGTAACACAATTGAATACTTCTTCCACCACTGATGTTAAAGCTATTCTGTTTCAAACTTTACACTGTGGTTTTATAGCCTACTAGTTGATAAGATACTGATATACGCCAAGGGACTTCTAAAGCTATTCAGGAAACGTCCAGTTTCTGAGATTTTTTGTTGATTTGTTGATTCTTGTTCAAATGATTATCCAATATCTACATTGTCCACATTTGATAAATTTTCTTTCAAAAATAATTTGAGCCACTGCTGAAATGAGGCACTCTCCTGTTTTCATTCAATTGTAACACTCATTTCTAGCAAAACTCTGATAGCATTACCCTGATGTGCCACCTAATGTTAGCAAAGCACTCAATTATAATGGGACAATTTTCAAACCAAAAGTTACTAATGCATTTTGACCTCTGTGTGAAATTTCAAGTGTGGAAACTTCTAACAATCACCCATCAAAAAGTGCAAAAACACTGTGTGCATAATATTATCCTATCCAGATTTTGGCAGAAGACAGGAATTTGCAGAAGTTACAGACGCCGAAAGTTGAGTTGGGGGCAAGAGAGGAACAGCAAATTGACAGTGATTCATCGAAATTGCAATATAGCTGTGTGAAAGCTGTTTGCAGAATGTCATTTGTCTTCATGATCAAACAAACAAAAAGACAAAGTCAAATCATAATCTTGTTTAATGGAAGCTCGGGACCGCTCATCCATATTGGGTCTATAATGCGCAGTGGGCCAAGGGCTAACACTAATGCCTCAAGACGCAAGCAGCTCCAGAGGCTTCGTCAAATCTTCCTGTCCAGATTGGTGTACAGTTTGCCAAGTTGCAGTAGTTCTGTTTGTTGTATTCTCCCTGGCTGTTTGCTTGGATATATACTAAGAAGTGCATGGTGTTACATCAGGTCAAAGATTCAAGCCGATCCCGTGTGTACTCCGCAGTGGAAAAATATCCTGAAGCTTGAATTTCACCAGACACAACAGCTCTGGTCTTCTGTCAACTCTGATAGGTGAAATAATCAAAACAAGACGCAAAAGTCGGTTTAACATCGGGGATGGCGAGGCGGAAAAAACAAAAGCGCCGATGAACAAGATGTCTGCCTGTCCGTCAACATGAAGTCTCGACGTGCACGTTTGATTGTGCCGGATGGGTTTTCAGGGTTTACACGAGAAAGCTAATGATGCGGAAATAAAAAGATGGCTGTCGAAATGTCCATGTATTATAAACTTGTCTTAGATATTTAAGCACTAGCAGAGAAGTATCCAAGGCTGGTGCGCAGTTTAACTTTCTTACCGCAGGCAAATATTTTTTTTAATTCAGCATATTATTGAAAATGGACAGTATTTTCAACCTAGCTAAGTCTTTGTTAGGTGATAGTTATATTAGCAGCTATCTAGTAATTTGACATTTGTGCGAAAAGTGCCGTTGCTGATAAAAGTGTCTAAGATACATAAAAAATGTCCCGCCTCTCCCATAGTGTAATAACACATCAAAACCCATAGTTTTTACTTTCACGTTAAAGCCCTGTAACCAAAACAATGAAATGTAAACTGGGCGACGGTTGCTCAGTTGGTAGAATGTAAAGTGGTCAGATCCACTGATCCACAGTTTGGCGGTGGGGTTCCAGCTCCCACAGATGACTGGTGTCGTTGTGTCCTAGGACTAGACACTTTAACCCACTTTGCCTCTAATGTCTGCGTACACCGGTGTATGAATGTGTATGTGAATGGGTGAATGATTTTTTGTTGAGTGTCTTGAAGGTGGAAAACGCATTATGAAATGTGACCCCATGGCTATGTGACCAAACTAGCAGGGCAGAAATATTGTTTACGTACATGTAAACAAAATAACTGTGGTCTTGGCCTCCAGAATCTACATTAATACCAAATGGCAGGATCAATGGAGTTCCCCATAAGGGACATAGGTACCAGACTCCATTCTCTCCAGTCATAAGTGTGAACCAGGACTGATCTGGCATAAGCACTGGACATTATGCTGTAAACCTGCGTCCTCATGGAGGGGCAGTTATATTTTACTCAATATGAGCAGAACTGAAGAAGAAGGTTGGATGAGCAGCGAAACCTCTTCACTCAAAAAAACTTTTTGTCCAGTTGAGAGACTTGAATTTTTCTTTTTTTATGGCTCATACCTGGACGACTGAGGGATTACACAGACATTATAGCCAAAGAAATAACATTTATATGGAAATGTCAAGGCCAAGTATGAGTCAGGTTATTGAAGATGCAAGACCACTACAGTAAGGACACATGTTTTGCTTGGTATTTCAGTGCTATAAATAAAAATCTAACAAGAAAAAAAGACAAAAAAACATGCTTGTATTTTAATCTATTTTTTGGCTAAAAGTTAGTGTGGCTTTAAGCTTTGACTTGCATTCTTCTTGTCACTTGGTCGTACCAGGTCTTTTCTGATGCCTTTCTCCTCACACTGAATTTTTCCCTCTATAAATGCTGTTTCACCGATGAGACACTTTTGCTCGATTGTCCTTGTCACCTGTCTGGAGGGTGTAATTTACAGCTGCTGCACTGCTACATGAGACGCGCTGCTATCGATAGAATTGACGGTATACGTGTTCTTATCTTTACGTGACAACAGGAGCCTGTGTGGTAGAGAACTTTATCTGAACAAAAGTGAGGCCAAGGCAAGATCAAGAAACTCAGTGGCTGAGATTCACAGTGCAGCGTCAGAGCAGCATTCAGCGCAGCACGGAGCCTTTTAAATTCAGCCTCCTGCCAAACTCCTGCATTGTGATAAGAACTGACTTAACGTGGCTCACCAGGATGTGATCGCTAAAGCTATGATGAATCTTTCACAGGCCTACTTATCCCAACTAAACTTGAAACACATCTTTGACTCAAGGACTTGACAAAAGTTTCCTAGAGCAGCAACACTGTTAATCTCGTCGGTGACTGGAAGAAATATGACATGACATAAGGCACCATCAAACTGGTGTCTCATTAGTGAAAATGATGTGATGCATTTCATTTTCATTAGAGGTTTAATTACATTTTTCTGCCAAAAATGCAAAATTTTTAATGTGATTCTTAAAGGGGACATATTCTTAGTTTTGAACTCTAACATACTTAAGTAGATCATTATTTAATATTTTGTTCATTGTTAATTGCACTATTGATCTAAAATGGTAAATGGCTACATTGTTAAGTGTTTTGCCCAAGGACACAACAACAGAATTCATCTGTGGGAGCCGGAATCGCCCTGTCAACCTTTAGATTCATGGACAAACACTCAACCAACTGAGCTACTTATAATAATAGAAACAGGACCATTGACTTCCTGTTTGAAACTGCAGAAGTAGATCAACAGGTTGCGCATCTTCAGAGGAACATTTCATTGTAACAAGCAGCAAAGTTTCAGTCACGGTTTTTATTGTTGAAAAATGGCTACGGGACATTTTTGAACCACACATGTCTGACTTGAAATCTTAATTTTGCAAATAATCACATGAAGTACAGGAATGTGGGGGGATATGGGTTAAGTGAAGGAGAAATTTTCTGAGAACTCAAGCGTCAAAAGCAAAACAGGATTATACTCATCAAACATATATCAATCAAAATACAGCTTTGATAATAAGTTAATGGTTATATATTTTGTACAATATGTCTACTTCAAAGCTATTATGTTTTTTGCCCTGCCCCACATTTTCATACAACTCTTACAAAAACATTGCTGACTAGTTGAGTAGGTCCAGTTGAAAACCAAAGTTTGTATTTTTCTGACAAGACATGACGAGTTTCAGAATTGTGTAGAACAAACTATAGTTTGTTGGCGGGCACATATAGAAGGAGGGGAGCATGCGGCGGTGTCCGGAGCGGTGCCCTCATCACTGTGTTGTTCTTGGTGATATCCTCTGCTGTCTGTCACTGTCTGGTCTTGGCCCGTGCTACACAAATGCCTAACACTTGTGCTTCTCGTCTCTGTCAGCCCAATGAGGCTCCCAAGGCTGCTTTGGAGTGCTGTGGGAGAATACCATTGGCCGAAGCTGCTGAGGAAGAGTAGTATTTTAACAAATAAGGCCATGATGTTGATAGGAATTTGTCAGGAAGAACAGGAATATACAAATACTTTTTAAATTTCAGTGATATTTATCTATTACATTCAAACAGATTTGGAAAAAAAACATAACTCAAATGTCTGTATTACGCAAAACTGACTCTTGTGAGCTTTTAAGTCATGCTATATGTTGTTACCTCATCAAAAACATAGCAGAGTTATGTAATGTTTTGCTCACACATGTTTGAGTAGTTCTGGTTTATTAGTTTGTCTACATCTCCAAAGCTCAAAAATGCTCTGTTCCATCTTGTGATGTCATGAAGTGGTAGATTTTGGGTTAGTAGCTCCTCTTACCTTTTGTCTAGTAGATATTGGCAATTCCAGGGATGAAATCACCCAAATGATTGTAGTGAAGATGTATGGAATTTAAAAACACAGTGGAGCACTTCCTGTATTACCACATGACATCACAAGGTGGAACATTTTTTTCTGCTTGAGAGAAGAACTCATCTTAAATATGCAGGATTTGTGTGTTAAACATGTGTAAATGAAACAAAACACAACTTGTGTTTGATGAGGAAAAACGTGACTTTTGATTTGATATATTGCAAGTGGCTAACATGCACGCTTCACAGCAGAAGATTCTGGCTTCTGTGCGGAGTTTGCATGTTCTCCTCATGTCTGAGAGGATTTCCTCTGGGCACCCTGGTTTCCCCCATCAACTTTAATCATGCATCATAGGTCAAATCCTCCAGCAAAGGTAGTCCTAGCAAACCTAGCAACAAGATCATGAAGACTAATCAAATGCTGGAAAAAAAAAAATTCCCTATGGGGACAACAAAGCGTACCTTAACCTTAAATTGTCTTCTACAGTCAGGTAATTAACAAAAATAATACATTGTTTTAAAGTTGTGATAAAGCAAATTTATGTCATGTTAACCCACTCATTGTATGCCAAAATAACACAAACCTTGGTATCTAAAAGATAAATCTAACTTTTGTTCAAAAATGGAGAAGTATATGTGTTCATAAAGTATCCATGGCATAAACTCATTCATTTGGGGATAATACTTAGTTATTTTAATTGATTTTATTTTATGTATTTTTATTTATACAGGGGGACCCAATGAGAGCACATGGGCTTAAAATACAATACAAACAGAAAAAAAAGGTGGAGATATGTGGATAAAACTTTGTTACCAGAGTATTAAATTGAGATTGTGTCACCAATGTATCCAGTTTTACTTTTCCTTGGAGTGTGTTCCATTTTTGTGAGTCTTGATCAGCCAGAAGAACACACATTCATAAAACATTACAAAGACATGTCTCTGTCTTCCCCCGTTTCTGATAAAAAAAAAAAAAAAAAAAAAAAATAAATTCAATTGTTTCTGTTGAACAGAACTTTTTAGTCTCTAAGTAAATTTTTAAAGGAGTACTTAAATACCTTTACTTACGTTGAGTTTTTCATGTGATACTTTTAGTTTTACTTGAGTTTTTTTTTTTTTTTTTTACTGTGGTATCTGCACTTTTACTAAAGTAACACAATTGAGTACTTCTTCCAGCACTGGACTAAGGAACGCTGTGTACTTCTGCAGAAACAACAAGCTAAGCACTAAACTCTTATTTATCCCTCTATCTTTGAGTCCCAGGCTCTTCTGGATTCAAACAGAATACAGAAGGGACTGGCTGGTCAGGCAAGAACAATACATCTTCAACAAGTGCTTCATCATTTTGAAATATAGGCTAATTTTACTCATTGTTCAATGTGTCCCTCTACTTAAATACATTGGAGCCTAGTATTTTAACATCTGAGTAGAAGGGTTTAATTTGACGTTCTTGTCGCCTTTTAGCTAAATCGCTAAACTTTTTAACAATACAGTGATTCCAATTTGTCTGCTCTGCCTGGAGGAGACAACTTAAACGCTTCCATTCCTTATCCCATTTCACAACTATAATGTGACGCTTTATGTATCCCTTTTATTTCTACCCCACATCATGGCTTAGTACTGTCAAACTCCTGGTTCTGTTCCGAGGCATTGTTTTTGTATGAGACTAAAATAAGAGTTTGAACCTGCAGCTGTTTTAATTAGATGTCCCTGTGCCTCCTCCATCACTGTGGGGTAGAACTGTGTCAACAACTTAACATCAGCTACCTCTCGTCCTCCCGCATTGTGCTCCCAGCCTCAGTTTTCCTATCTCACTCCAGTATGAAATTGCTCAGACGGGCCCAATTTATGCAATATTCACCGGGGCAATAGAGCAGCGCTTTGTCAAATGATGTTGCTCTAACCAGGGGCCGAGAAACACTGATGACATCCAGCGAGAACAGATTGCTGGGGACAAAATAGTGATGTCTTCTTATAAGCCGGTGTCGTGATAATAATTGAGTTTTTTCAGAATCGTTAAAGTAGAACTGTACTGGTCCAATGGAATTCTCTTGTTGTTCATCCCAAATCTTCACAGCTGATGCCTCTTCAACACATTCATGCATTTGAGTTACAAGTACAGCAGGTTGGTCAAAAGTTTCTACTTCAATATGGAGTATACTGCCACTGTGTCCTACAAGATGCTTGGATATAGTTGTGATATGTTCATTGAAGGTCAAAAAGGCCACATGTACAGAAGTGCTGCCACTCTCAGAGTCTTAGGCCAGCTGTGGGTACATGCCACTAGTAATAACGGAATGAATAATGCATGAATAAACTCAGGTAATGTACTTAATGCTGTAGGCTTAGAGAAATGTTATTCAAACCCATAATTGTTGATTCATTCAAATGAGTAAAATGTGACTGCTCAACTATAATTGATAATGCACTAAATAATAGACAGGTCTATTGCCGTTCAGTACTGCAGAACTGAGATTCTCTATCGAGATTGAATATGGTAGGTTCAATGGCTGGCTGAAATGAGTGCGAACAAGGTCTGCGTCAGGTGTTGGGGAACCAGATGAGAAATAGGCAATTGGAACAAGATGTAAATGGCTGAGATGCGAGAATATGGCTCTGTTGGAATGCTACTACTCCAGTGACCCGAGTCAGAGGGGTTACATGAACAGGATGTGGGGAAAATGGTTACTTCAAAACCCACAGTCCAAGCTTACGGCTAAGCAACTTGTAACTTGTTCCATCAGTCGCAAACAGTAACTGCTATCACAACCTAAAATTGACGAGGTTAGGGTTAGCGTTACACAAACCAAATGCTATGGCAGGGACTGACCTGAAAGATGAGATCATGGCATGGCAACCCAAGGCAACCTTGATGCCAGTTACAGAGGTGAAGTAGAGAAGTGAAGTACTATCTAAAAGGCTCCTAGAAGATGTGAATGCAGCATTGAGAGCGATCCCTACCTCAACCATCACAGTAACCAATGAGCTGATATACACTTCAGCAGCAGTGCTTGGCTTTGAGCCAAACACCAGCTCCCAATAGACAAAACAGTCGCTTGAGGCTGCAGAATCCACCAGACCAACCTGTGCATGGCCTAGATTGATTACAAGAAAGTCTCAATGCCACACACATGGATTACTGAATGCCTGGAGCTGTACAACATCAACTTGATGAGGTTGTGGAAAACCACCCTTGAGGCCAATAGCAAATGTGGCATATACTAAGGAGACACACTGTCCCCACTGCTGTTCTGCATAGGTCTGAACCCCCTCAGCCAAATCATCAACAACACTGGCTATTGATACCGACGCAGGAATGGACCCACCATCAGTCACCTCCTCTACATGGATGACATCAAGCTGTACGCTAGGAATGAGCTGATCCACACCACCAGGATCTACAGCACAGACATTGGAATGTCATTGGGATTTGTAGAAGTGTAGCCTGATGGTGACAAAGAGAGGGAAGATAGTCCATACAGAAGGGGGCTCAGGAACAAGAAGGAACAATAGCAGGCATTGAAGACAGTTACAAGTACCTTGGTATCCCACAAGCAAATGGCAACCTTGAAGAGGAAACATGGAACGCAGCCACAGCCAAATACCTCAGGCAAGTAAGGCAAGTCCTAAGGAGTCAGCTCAATGGCAAGAACAAAACCCAGGCAATAAACAGCTACACCCTGCCAGTAATCAGATACCCAGCAGGAATCATAAGCTAGCCAAAGGAGGAGATACAGACCCGAAAGCTCCTGGCCATGCATGGCGGGTTCCCAAATCCCAAATCCAGCACAGTCCAGGATGAAACATCCATAAGGTCATCAAGGACAAGGCCCCAACAGATGACGTGCTCAGTGAATGTCTCAGACAGTGGAGTGCAAATTTCTCAAAATCTTTGCAATTAAATATAGATAAGTGGTCAGAAATAGGGGGCAGGTGAATCTTAGGTAGGTGATCATCCAAACCTTGAATGCAGAACAATACAGGATTACTAAACATGCATAAATCGAAATACAACTCTGAGTTAGTGATGAGGGAACACCATTGTGCCATGGTTAAAGACTCATGAGTGACTGCAATTTTACACGTACCTTTTAAAAAAACAATGCAATGCAGAGAAACTGGGCTAAAATCTGAAACTGAATTTTAACAATGCAAGTGTGTTCTGAATGCTGAGAGTTAACCTCATAATGGTATCCTTAAAAGCACTTTTGACTAGGTGCAGTAATAATATCCTCAGCTGAATTCATCATCCATCCATCAGCATTGTGGCATTAGAGAGGAATTGCAGTTTCTCCACAATGTGTTTGATAAATTAGCGTCTCTATCCTCACAAGGCAGCTGTTGTTTGCATTTCCATATTGTAATTATGGTGGACTCTGCGGCTCCTTTTCACCTGATACTGTCACTTAGGCAAACACAATACCAACGCATAAACCACTATTCCATTTGCTCTTATCTCTGTTAATAAGAAGAATAATATACGGTGATTTAGGCAAAGTTTGCATGCATTAGCCCAGTATATTGTGGGTATGGGCAAACTGACACTCCATGTCAGATAGCTGGCAGGAAATGAGTGATGGCCTCTGTCCACTTTGGGGGTAACATTTAAGAGTCATTATTCCGCCATTATCAGCTGTGCCAAAGAATATAGAGGCCTCGCTGTGTCTGTCAGTGGGCCGTCTACTGTATAATGGGCCCGGATTGTCCATTATAGAGCCAAAATGGCCACAAATGCACTTTAGCCGTAGTGTTAAAAGTGCTAGCAAGATGGACAAAAATATATATGGGAAACTGTTCAAAAGTCCTGGCTGTGAACAATGAAAGTCATATAAAAATATATGTATAACATATTTGGAATTTAATAGTATCTCTCAATGCTCAAGAAAATTTGATATCACTGACTCCAAAATGTTTGCCTGGCAAATCCAGACTGATATTGCTCTGTATTTTTTGCACAGACCTCAGTCTGGTCCCCACGTTCTCTGTTGCATCTCAAGCCTGGACAAACGCGATCGTCCAGTCAGATTTTTTTTTTTTTTTTTTTTTTTTTCAGTGACAGGTGAAAACGAAAGAGCTCATTGGTCACCAATGATTTACAAATAAAATTCAAATTAATATCACCTCAGGTTAAGAGAGTTTAGTGCTTTGCTCAGTGCTTCTGCAGAAATCCACATTTTTTTTCTGTTCCCTGTGATATATTTTTCCTTTATTTTTTCCAATATGGATGGACCATGTGTGTCACCGATCGGCTAATCCACCTGTCAACCACGGCCATTTGAAACCGACCAGACTCACATCTTCATAAAGTATTGAAGAAGTGTGTATTCTGGATCCCAAGCAACCAAAAGTCTACAGCATCCTTTAAAACTGAAACAAGTAATCTGAGCATTTTTAATTATTATTATTATTATTATTATTATCTATTATTATTATTATTATTATTATTATTATTATTATTATTATTATTATTATTATGACAGAATAATTATTATTATTATTACAGAAGCCATATTTATACATATAATCTTGCCTGACAAAAGTCACATATAAAAAGCATATAATGGAAACTGGCTCTTACTCAAGTATTTAGAACTGACGTTAAAAGGTTTGAAATGTCAATATTTAGTGTCCAAGCACAAGCACAGCTAATTAATGAAAGCCCGCTGTTCTAACACCACAGGCGCTAAATACGAGCTGCCAGTCAATCTGACCAAGCTCTTTTCTGATCACTGTAAGAATACCTCAGAGAGCCAATTAACATGGACATCCTAATGAAGACTAGCTTGCTTCATTATAGGAGAAATAAGAACACATTTCTAGTGGTTTAGTGGACAAGTATAGTATAGACTGTGCTGCGTATAAAAATAAATGAACTTACATGTGTAAATCATATGAAATTGCTAAAGAGAAGAGAGCTCATACAAAGCCAAGTACTGTATACTGTATGTTGTCTTATCATGTACTGTATGATTTAAATTGAAACAGCATTACATGTTAGAAAAGGTTACTAAAGTGTTTGATAATTTTGTGAAGCAACAGATTAAAACCTGTTGCAATTGTGCCATTTTCTATGGTATTTTGTATATTTAAATTAGAAAGAATGTGCTGAAAGGTGAAGAAGGTGAAATGTGCAGCTGTGGCCAGATCCCAAACTCATATGTACTCATGATGGCTAAATGTAAAGTATTTCTTGTTAACAAAGACGGCCACTGTTTTTATACTTTTCTTTCAACCTCACAAGACAGATTTCGTTCTCAAGTATGTACTTATTCTGAGATGTTTCCTTGGACTGTTTTATTCTGACTATACAAAAACGTACTATCCACATCATCATAATTCAAAGTCAATTCAAATTGTATTAAAGAATTAAAAAAATAGACACCGATACTAAAGATACCCGAGATCTGTTAAGTATCTTCCATAATACTTACACCTACCCATAAATAATACCTGTGCATGGGTTTTAGTGAAATGAGTAGTGATGCCCTGATGTTGACACTGGCATTGAACATCAGCACCAATCCTGGAAAATTTGTTGGATCGCGTATCGGTTCCATGATATCGGTTTATCCATGAGCCTATAACTGGATGTAATAAAACTACAAAGAGAAAAATTGAGGCACTTCGACTGCATTAAAAAGTCCTGTATAGTAAAAACAGAATCTGCCTACGCGTTTGGGCCACTTGGGGCCTGCTTTAGGGCATACAAGAATAAAAAAAAAAAAAGGTGCATTAAAAAAAAAAAAAAAGTATATAATAATACTATTACTATTTACTATTTCTCATAATGTTTGAACTTTCATTCATATAAAGCTGTCATGCACTTATCTGAAGGATAAATAACTGTTACGCAACTGGACCTATCTTGTGATTCATACACAGTGTTTAAGGAAATAAATCCCATCCCAACTTTTGAATGGTAAAAAGTATTCAAAATGGTGCCTATAAACAGTCATGGAACAAGTATTCAGTTTTGTTACTTAAGTAAAAGTACAAACTGGAGCAAACAATACAAAAGTAAAATAATTACATGAAAAAACTCTACTAGTATTAAAGTACCTGTTTAAAAATGTACTCAAAAGGTACAAAGTAAAAGTATTTTGTGCAGATTTTGAGATTTAATAAAGCTTATACTGAATTCAACAGAAACACCTGAATCAGTCATTTATTTTATTATTATTTTTTTTTATATTTTACTTTACTATATTTTTGTTTGCACAAACTATGAACGTGTTAAAAATAAGCCTTACCTTTTCAGTGGGTCTCACACAATAATGAAAGAAAAAAAAAAAAAAACACATGTAGTGGAATAGAAAGTACAGATACGGGCTCTGAAATGTAGTGAAGAAAATATAAAAAATATCCACTTTAAAATCTACTTAAGTAAAGTCCACATACCTAACAATTTTACTTAATTACAGTACGTTATTTCTTTTACTTTGTTATGTTTCACCACTGCCTATAAACAGGAAGCTTAAATCTATAAATACAAACAGCACCATGAGTTATACATTATACAAAGTTCTGCATCTCTCCCTCCTGTTACGTAGTTACCCGGGCTCTTGCCTCCTGCTCGGCCTAATGCAGTCCTGTGCTCGCAGTCAGCAGATGAAATCATCATTTGTCACATTAATAGTCGTCCATGTACGATCCTTCCACAGGCAGGCCCATATACACACACACTTGTCTCCGCATACAGTAGGGCTTGTCCGCATATGGATCCATCTAATGCCCCCCTTTCATCATCTCATCTGTAATGCCTTTTTCCCATAATCCACCGCTCTCATGCTTTAGGTTACCATGGATAAGCCTGTGTCTAAGGGCTCTTGATGTCCACCTTCTAACAAAAAGAAATCACCTATATACTGCACTGCTGAATAATACACTGCATAGTTATAGCTTATGGGCATTGAACAAATTCTGGCTCCGGCACAGTCTACTCAGGTGGAGACTTGAATGTTAAACATGTGGGGTTGATGTAGTTTCCGATCAACTCTTTGCCCTACAGCACCATGTATGAAATCTTTTTTCCCCCGTAGCGTGATTATGCTTCTGGTAAGAGCTGGTTTCAAATGGAATGAAAATAAATAATTAGTCATGCTGCTGTCTCAACACGTGTTAACTGGTTATTACTCTATCTGGCAGAGAAAGTGTGCAAGATTACATTTGGGTTTTAACTGGACCAGACTGAAAAGCTGAACAATGCGTCACTATTACACTGATATCATTTATTAGTATATGTTGATTGGCTGAGGCATCTTTTCAATCTTATAAAAGGAATGATTAGATATGCCAGTGCAGTCTGAGCAAGGTCAGAGCTCATAGAAGGTATATTGCAAAAATGTAAACACTTGAAGCATCACTCTTGGATTGAATTTCTTTTTACAACCTATAACGCCAATCATTGCATAAATCTCTCACTATATGAGTCACGTGGTTCAGAAAGGAAAACCGTGTCAGCATTGCCACTACTGCCTGTTTTTCATTCTATTTTTTGTCTGATCCACAGACTGTATATGGAAATGGACATAGCTAAACAGCTAGCCACTGTGTTTCAAATAGGAATAAGATGAGCTTTTGACTCAATCAACTCTGGCTAAATCAAGATATAAACATTAACAACAGACAAATTAGGTGCTTTCTTTCACAAGGTTGCTCTCACTAGCGTTAGCAACAAGTTTGACAGTATTGACAGTATTGCTAAGCACCTGCTCACCGCTAAACCAGTGGTGTGGCGCTACTTGTTTTTTTGGTTGCTGGCACTCGTGTCATCAGAATTCCAAATATGGAATTTGGCTCTAAATTATCCTCTATAACTGCTAGCTCGATGAGCGGTGGGTCACGTCACACTGACTTAGTCCACTTCTTTATACAGAGTATGGTCTGATCTCTGAAGCTAAGCAGTGTTGGACCGGGTTAGTGCTTGAATGGAAGACCTCCCCCCGCTTAGAATACCAGCTGCCATAGTGGAGGCTCTGGCTGAGTGGTTGGAGGTTCGAATCCTGCTTGGACTAGAGCATAATCATGAAATCATGTCCTTGGGCAAGGCACCTTGCCTTAAATACACTTGTGTATGAATCAGAATGTTTGTGAGAGTGAAAATGAAAAAGTGAAATTAGCCCATAGCTACAGTCTGGCGTGTTAGCATGTTTATCAGGTATGTTCATTTAAATGCAGTAGCCTGACCAAATAAACAAATAAAAATGAAAATAGTTTGTAAATTGAAACACAAATTAATTAGTTCCATTGCTGTACCCACCAAGTTTTGCCTCCAGCACCGACCTAACTAACTAAAAGAATATAAATGCTGAATTTTGGTTTGCTTTAACAACATGGGACGCATCCTCTTCTGTCTGACCATGGCACCTTTTTAGCTTAGCGATTACCTGGTGCAGTGTTTTAAGTGCAAAAATGATTTTTTTAGTGCAACCTCAGGTCTGATCAGGGCCATTAAATATTTACCAGCACTCTGACAAAACAGCCACTCACACTGGCTTCAGATCTGCTAATGATGCACGAGATGGCATTTTCATCTTTTAAGAGATATTTGGCATTTTGCAACACAAGACGGGGTGACCTTTCCTGAGAGGATGTTGAGTACAGGGAACATGTGTAAATAAACATGTTCGAGCGATTCACAAGTATGATAAAAGACCGTGTACCAGATTTTTACTATTTGAAGCCATACGAAACCCACCAATACATGAAAAAAATCTCCTCTGTTAGATGTTAGATATGATTGACCCAGGAATTCCCTAAACTGTTTCTAGTATCTGTCTCCTGCTTGCCATCAGCCAATCCCAGCCTGCTACCTGCCTCTCAACCAATCACTTCTCAAGCACTTTATCTACCTTCCTTCATCTTAATTATTAGTTTGCCTAGAATGTTCCACAGTATTGCAATAAACATATCTATCCTACATTTATTAGATTACAGCTATAATTCTATACTGTTGCAGGCAAGTAGCGAATACATTGACAGACCAGAAAAGTTACATAGTGTACCTTTAATGTTCATGCGTCGCAACCTATTTCCGCTCCAACTTTATCAACGCTCCAGCAGAGCGCCCTGAAAAGATATTATTTTGAGATATTATTTTCCTTAATTTTTTCCAGTACTGTTGGGTCATGCGTGTCCTTGGCTAGTCCACCTGTCAGTCACCAGTAACCAGACTCACACTTTTGCGAAGTATTGAAGAAGTGTGTATTCTGGATCCCAGCCAAACGTTCCGGGGTCCATGAAAACCAACTTTCATTTAAAGATTCTGTTAAAGTCTCAAACTGTTTTCTTAAGTCTCAAAGCTGTTGTTTTGTGCCTCTGGGTGCTGTGACATTTAGCACGAGTGTCGCCTTAATCAGCTGTCTACCCTTTGTTGCGAGATAGGGATTAGAAGTTACCCCCCGCTGGATACTTCATCTAAACATTGTACAACAAATTCTGCACCAGGCCTCCATCCTCTGTGATCAGCTCACGCTCCGACATAATCCCAAATCCGATATACAAAGAATATCCAAACTCGTTAAGCCCACTCAAACATGGAGCCTTCAAACACTGCTCTGTATCCAAACAAAACGGTTAGCACTGTAATCGAAACCTTTGCGTCCCACGTGCTTTAGTTAAACTTATACTTCCAAAGCACATAACACTTTAAATCATTAACACCTCATGTTTTTGTCACTGTGTTAATGGCCAGCAACACATTGAGAACTTGCAATTTCACAAGGGGGTGTTATCAGTATGGATGGTTACACCGTGTAAAACAAAGATGAAGATTTGTGTAGTGTAAAGTCTTTTGAAGAATGGAGAAGAAGCACCAGTCAATGAATGTAATTGTAACAGGTATATACTGCCGTCCAGTTTTGTTTTCTCTAGAATAAATCTTTTGCCAGAGATCTAGCATACACACTTGACCAATAATTTATGAAGAGAGAGTCTGGTCACTGTTGATTGACAGGTTCATTAGCCAATCAGGAAAATGGGACTAAATGGGGACTAAAAACATCGTGGATTTCTGCAGAATGAATGAAGCACTAAATCTGAGGTGAGAGAAATTAGATTTTGTTCAAAATGATGGGTGACCAATGAGCTCCTTCGTTTCACAAGCATCACTGAAATCAGTGAATCTTCAAAGAGGTTAATTCTAATAGATTCCTTTTTTAGTTTGTTTTCATCCCTGACAGTTTGGACTGCTCACTAGGGCTCTTCGCCAGAGTGGTCATGTCATGTGTTCGGTCAGCTGACTTTAACAGGTTTTGGCGCTGTCTTCCTATTGGTGCAGGCAGGACGCCAGCGCCATCTGCAGTCTGACTTCTTCAGCGAAGTATCCCAGGTGTGTGAGAGTAAAATGCTCCCACGGGAGTTTAACCCGAGACGAGGGGGATCACTCTTGCAACTGTCAGGAATAAAAACAAACTAAACTTTGGTCTGTAAGAAGAATCTATTAAAATAAAACAAGTGAATCAGATTGCACGGTACTGCCTGAATCTGACTCCAGGCGCAATTCAAGGTGACAAGACTGATATCTTTGTATAAAAAAAAAAAAAAAAAATGACAAAGATTACATAAATTTTAAATGGAAAAACAGTGACTATGTTGCTTTTATATGTTGCAGGATTGATAAATAACATGGGTGAGCGATGATGAAAAATTGCCTTTATAGAAAAACATTTACTTCGAACATTGCCCATATTCAACGGTTGAAACATTCTGTACCAAATTTTATACTTTTATTTCACAACAAGACAAGAACAGTTGCATCTAAATTATTGTTATCCTGCACCAGCTTCACATCTAGAACATTTTTACAGATGAACAAATGAATCCATGGCTTGAGGATATATCTTGGCGTTGATATGAAAGAACTATGTCTTGTTAGGGGTCTGCACTTTCAAATTGTGTCGTGTTCATGCTTTTCTTTCTTAAATATAAGTTGAAATTCAAAAGTCCTCCCTTTCCGCTCGGTAATTCTTTTTCTCCATGTCAATTCTGCAAGTTTGTTAGCAGACTGCATCAAATCAGGCATGACAGATTCACTGCTCCACGGCACCTATCTCCCCTAAATGCAAATTAAATACAGACTTCCTCATGCTGCTTTACACTTTACACCATTACCTCACATTAACTTTGACTTTATCCAATTGTGCATGATTGAGTAATGAATTCCCCCCTCCTCTCCCCCCTTATAGCCTGTGAGCTCATGAACCAGGGCATCCTAGCACTGGTCACCTCCACCGGCTGTGCAGCGGCTCTGGCTCTGCAGTCGCTAACGGACGCCATGCACATCCCTCACCTGTTCATCCAGAGGAGCAGTGACGGCTCGCCCCGCACAGCCTGCCCCTTCAGCCCCAGCCCGGACGGGGAGAGCTACACCCTGGCAGCGCGCCCACCCGTCCGGATCAACGAGGTGCTGCTCACGCTGGTGGCTGAGCTCTACTGGCAGAAGTTCATTATCTTCTATGAGAGCGACTACGGTGAGTGTTGGACTGTGGGAGAATGCAGCAGTGAATAGTGAGGGGATATGAGTGTGTATGAGGTGCTTCTTAAAGCAGATCTACCCTGCAAAATCGACTTTTCTGAGCTTTTAACTATGTTATAGGTTAGAAGCTCTAGGTTATAAGATGCTATATTGCCGATCAATCCCTGCTTTCACCACCACTGGTGCACGCCCACTGTACTTGCCTCCTTCTCTTACTTAGAATAGAAAAGACTATATAGCAGACACAAGCACAATAGCTCTTCTTTAAAGGTGCACTATGTAACTTTACTGGAAGAGACAAGCAGGTGATGCCACTAGGCCAAGTTTTAGGTCAGAGATATGTAAAAATGTTTTTCAACGTATTTTTTGAGCAATAAAAACAACTGTAGTTGAATAAATAGAAGATAATCCTGATCATCATCTCCCTGACACAATCAGGTAGTGTACCCTAAGAGTTACATAGTGCACCTTTAATGTGTAGGATGCAGAAGTATGTGTAATAGAAGGCCAGAGAAACATATTAGTCAGAAAAAGGGAATTCAATGTCAGAAATTTCAATATCATGCTCAGTGACTTAGTGGTAAGACTGGAGCAAATATGCAAAGCAACTCACCTTCATTAGTTTATAAGTTTAGTTTTATGAGTCCTCCTAAATTTCTCTCCTTGGTCTCTGACGTGCAGTGAAACTTACACCACCAGTCAAATGTTGGGGCATAATTCAATGTTTTTTCCTTGAGGGTATGTTATACATATATATATATATATATATATATATATATGTATATATATATATATATATATATATATATATATAATTCTATATATATATATATATATATATATATATATATATATATATATATATATATATATATATATATATATATATATACACACACACACACACACAATATATATATAGGAGCAAAATACAATACTCAAGTAAATAGTATCACATGAAAACATCTGTAGAGTAGATTTTGAGATCTTATAAAGCTTCAAATGTGGTGCTTTTGATCAAATTTGTGCTGAATTTTGTTCACTAGAAACAATTGAATCAATTTTTTTTTAAATATCTGTTTTATTCGTATTTTTCTTTTTTTTGCTTAAACGTGTTAAAAGTAAACCCTCAGTCTTTCCAGCGGCCTATCTCAAACAAACATGTAGTCGAGTAGAAAGTACAGATACTGCTCTCAGAAGTTAAAAAAATATCAATTTTAAAATGTGCTCAAGTAATGTACAGCTCTAGTGTGATTTACCAAGTGTATTTGTATTTAAAATTGAAAATGAAATCTTCCCAAATTTCCCAAACAATGACAGTACTCCCCTAATCCAATATTGTGCCATGTGAATAAAATGTGCTCATCTAAAGCCCACTTGTTGCCCTTAAATCTCGTGTTTATGTTGTGTGCGTCCCGTAATTACTCTTGAGTCTGGATGCACTGTCTCTGAAGTGAAGCAGACAGACAGTGAAGATCAGGGTGCATCTCAAGCTAGCGTTCCTCGTGTGTGCTAAAGAGGATACAGTGAGCTTAAGATGAAAACGCATCACGTCACTCGGGTAAAGACTCACGAGTTGTTTGTGCGCACGGCTAAAAAACGGATTTGTCTCCGAATTATACAGAGAAGCACACCTCCCTTAGCGGCATTCATCATTAGCATCTCCGTGAGCAGACAAGGCGCTGTCTAATTGGCTCATAGGGTTGTGCTGTGTTTTATATATATCGTGCTTTTGTGTGGCTCCCTCCAGCACCCCTTAGGCTAGCTAGACCTGTTTTGAATTTGGCAAAAGGGAGAACACTTGACAGAACTCTTTGGCAAGGGACAGTAGCACAAAAGGAGCAGGGTATGAATAAGCCATGAGAAACATGCAAAATGACTTTTTAAGCATGCTGCTATGGTTTCTCATCATTTACTCACTCATCAGTTGAGCTGTTTCTATTTTTAAGTATTTTTTATGGATTAAAATTAACAACATAAATGTGTGCCAGATGAAAAATAAACATACTGTCTTCATTTAAGGTCCTATATTACATAAAATTTACTCCTTAGCTTAGCTCCACCTTAGCTCCTTAGCTCCTGAGCTTTAAGCCATGTTCTAATGCTATTCCCTCCTCAACAACAGACCTGGAGTTGTATTTTGTTTCATTCACACATGTTTGAGTAACACTTTACTATTAGTCTTTCTACATCTCCAAAGCTCAAAATGCTCTGTTCCTTGTGATGTCCTGAAGTAGTAGTTTTTTAATAGCTTCTTTTGTATTTAGTTCAGTAGAGATTGGCAATTCCAGGTCTGAAATAATCCAAATGATTCTAGTGAAGATGCATGGAGTTTAAAAACGCAGTGGAGCACTTCCTGCATTACCACATGATGACATCACAAGGTGGAACAGCGTGTTTTTAGTTTGAGAGAAGAACTCCAACTAAATGCAGAGTTTGTGTGTGTTAAACATCTACGAATAAAACAAAACACAACTCCAGGTCTGTTTGTGATGAGGAAACGTTATACCATAGATCAGTAAATAGCGTAATATAGGCCCTTTAAAGATGCTATACCTGTTTTTTGATCAAAACGTGAAAAACAGTAGGTCAACAGGTTGCAGTGGTTCAAAATTATTCCTCATTTACCTTATGCATTCCGAGCATCCTAATTATCCATGAGTTTAAAAGCTCTTTTCACAACTTTCAAAGACCATTTATTCAGAGGGGTGTTTTGCCTTTATGGTAAAACTAACAGTACAATAAAATGCTTAGCAATTAAATAAGTATTACAATATACATATCTGTACTGGAACAAGGTACATTTGGCTCAAATGGATGGAAATAAATGAGGTACATATAGATATGGTAGATGTGCTGTACCCACTCATTTTGATTGGGTAGAAATTGCGAATTCTTACTTGTGTATCACGCATCAGAGATTATTGTTTGTGATTGCTTTGGATGGTTGACATGGCTGACTTTCTGGTTAAAAATAGGCCAGCTCATATGACAACAACGACAACAAAATAGGCCAGCTCATACGACAACAAGTCCACGGTGTTACTAATACTGTGAAACTTGAAAAAAGGCCTTTAATCATGCCACTGAGCCGTAGATTTTAATTTTTTATTTTTTTCATTTGTACCAAAATGACTATGTGACGCTGCCAAATCCTGCCCACCACAGATAAAAAAAAAAAAAATTGTAATATGAAGTAAGTACAGATCAGTGGATGTATGCCGAAAACAGGAGATAATTGGCAAAATGACGTCTTGAAAAAATGCGTTTAAAGATTGCTCAAACACGCACGAATCACTCCAAAAACAACTTTGGGTGAGTAAATGGTGAGAGGAAACAACTATAACATGGTTAAAAGCTCTGAAAAGTTGATTTTGCATAATAGGTCTGCTTTAATTAAAATATACACTTTACTTTGAATATAATTTGAGAACCTGTGTCCAATAGATGGTTGAGCTGTCTATTATTATTGATTTATAGATCATGAATGACCATCTGGAGACATCAAGCTGTTTTTCTCACAGATGTATTAGAAAGTATATTTTGCAGCTCAGAGCAGAGATCATTATGATAAACATGTTTCCTATTTGCGTATTCAAAGTTTCTGTTTATTCTGAGGTGAAAGACATTTGGCAGAAGGCAGAGCGCAGTTTGGCACAGGCCAGCGGTACAAGGGCAGGCGGATGGAGAGCGCAGTGCTGAATTGGCGTTCCTCTGATGATACTTTGCCACTGCTGGCTAATCTTTTTACTACTTAGCCGAGTGCAATCTGGACGGGGGTGTAAATCTGTTTTATTTTTATTTTTTACAGGCTAGCTAGTGATGTAGTGTGTACTAAAGCGGTGCCCTAGGGGAGTACAGTACCGGTAGGAGGGCTGTTTCACGTGTATGTCCTTGGTAGTGTCTGACATTGGTGCTCCTTACAGAAAGCATGCACTCAGCATCGAGTGGGATCGATGGGATTCTCCACATGGTAGCGAGTTTTGCACTATCTTTATGGAAGGGCCCTGTCTATCTGTGTCTCTCTTGTGTCCCTGCATTTTAACTTCTGAACTGAATGTCGCCTATAGAAACCTCACAGAATGCAGGGGATGTCATGTTCTCATCTTAAAGGGCAGAGTACATCTGTGTCTGATGGATGACACATGCAGGAGAAACTAGGCAAGACTTCTGTCTGGTCCACTTTTTCCAGCTAATGGTTTTAGACTAACACAGTGAGTAAGTAGTTGAAATATATGTGTATGTATTGTCACAAGAACAGAAATAACTAACAAATAATTGCTTTATATTTTTGGATGGGTTGAGCAATCCATGGGTTTCAGAATGATGCAAAATGAGAACCGTTGCCATAGCGATTAACAATGAATGGGGAAAAAAGTCCTCACAATGTTGCATATAGCAGGAAGCTGACACCCATGAATATTTTTAGTCCTCTGCGTCTGGCCCATCCACCATTGTTTTTTGTGCAGTTTGTCTGTAAAGTTAACTTGAAGTCTGTTTGTGAAAGGTGATTATTGGTAAGTACTACATTTTGATAGTACATGTAGTACAACTTATAAACCTCATCGGTAGAGTAGTCAGATCTACTGGCCCACAGGTTGGTGGTGTAATTCCAGCTGTTGATGATGAATGCTGTTGTTGTGTCCTTGAGCAAGACACTTAACCCACCTCGTCCCCAGTGTCTGTGTGCACTGGTGTATGAATGTGTGTGTGACTGGGCGAGTGGTTCCTTGATGTAAAGCACTTTGAGTGCCTTGAAGGTGGAAAAGTGCTATATAAAACTGATCATTTAATGAAATTACCAATAACAATGTTGATTTGTGTTAAAGTGCAAACACATTACAATACGTTTTTTTTATATATTTGCTGCACTCCTTCACTTTGAGTTGCCAGATCTCACGGCTTCCTGTAAAACAGCTTGCTTTAAAACCAGAAAGGGCCCTGCTTTGAAGTGCCCTAATGCAGATAATGGTATCCTAGGTTCAGCTGAGATTTTATTGTAGTTTTCAAACCAGTATTACAGCTATTACCTTTTACATTTGTCCTGGCAATAAAAGAAATATATTAGCAACAAAGGTTTAAATAGCCCGACCAAAGAGAGAATTAAACAATGACTTCCTTGCAGACCTGATGTCATTATAGAACGCTCTGTACAGTCTTGAGGGTGAGATAGCCTCTGCACCGGCGCTCAGAACACTGCAGCTTATGTCAAACTCACAAAGGCTGTTTCTGACAAGACACGACTACAGAGAAATAATGAACAGGCATAAAAGGAAAAATAAACCAGCCTTTTTAGCTCATCCAATTGGCACTACTGATACTTGTGCTTGTGTTACACTGTTTAACGCTGTGGTCATTTAATTAAGGAGTGGAGAGGCTAATTAGGATCCTCCTCACAGAACAGCCACACTGCCTGCCTTCACTGCTGCAGTATAGTCTACGGGCACTGCCAGGAGAGAACACTTATGTTTCCTATATTACAAAATGGATTCTTGTGAGCTTTAAGTCATGTTAAATTATTGTTAAATAATCATACAGCTGGAGTCATATTATGTTCTTTTCACACATGAAGTGGTAGTTTTCAAGTTAACAGCTACCTTTTGCATTTTGTTCAGTAGAGATTGACAATTTCAGGGCACAAAAAACAATCAAACAAAAACAACACAAACAAACAAAACACTTCCTTTATTACCACATGACATCACAAGGTGGAACAGAGTGTTTCAGAGCAGTTTGAGAGCCTAAATATGGACAGTTTGTGTGTTAAACATGTGTGAGCAAACAAGACACAACTCCAGGTATGTTTGTGATGAGGAAACATCATTATGACAGATAAAAAAAAAAAAAAAAACGTAATATGGGCCCTTTAAAGATGCAATATGTAACTTTTGTAGAGGAGAGTCTGCGAAACTGCTTGTCTCGTGAAAATGTTATTGCTTTGGTATATGGTATTAAACCTTGCATTTATTCAGTTACAGGTATTGTATCCTACAAAAAGCATGCATGATGATTGTGCCTGGATTCGTCTTTCCACAGATCCGATATGTAAGTCACCTGATTGTCAGACATTCCAGGCAAAGAAATAACATCTCTATGGAGACAAGTAGGAGACCAAAAGGTTACATAGTGGACTTTTACATGTAGTCAACCTATAGTAATATTTGTGGATGAAAGGGGCACAAGAATCCTACTACTGTTGTACTACTGTAAAGCACCACTACAGTTTCTACGGCAACAGAATCTTCTTATTACGATGACCCTGGACTGTTATCACTATTACTATAATTACTATTACTACAATCAGTGGTATTTGTACTATTGCTGCCTGTACTTTTAGCGAGTGGGTTCTGTATTTCTAGTGGTTACATATGTATTTAATATTTTTATGTATATCTATTAAGATGCTATTATTCGGTCTAGAATGTTCCATAGTATGTCATTAAATCTGTCTTGTGTTTATTCAATTACAGGGGTAACTTTGAAGCTTTGTATAGCTTCACATACTGGGCCACCTCTCCATAGATCTGAGTGAACAGCTTGTCTTATGTATGAAGTTTAAAGCTGTGGACAATTTTTCATTCTCATCAACATTCTAGACAAATGTTACATAGTGCACCTTTAAAATACGTTTGCCTTCATTTAACATCATAGAACTCATATAATGTGTTATTATTCTCCACAAGATATTTTTCGTATCCCAAATCTATTTTTGTACACTGAATAGCAAAACAGTCAAAATGCATTTAATTAGCTCTATCTGCTATTCCCAGCACTCAAACATCTGCTGCGTGAATGCTCAAATTTGTTCCACTAATGTGACATATTGTCTTCAAAGAAAGCCCATGTTTGACTTATAATTAATCACAAACTTTTTTTTTCAATCAGTTGTAAAATTCTCTTAATAATAACCTCCAAAATACTGTGAAAACCTTACCTCCGTCTCCAACATAGCATGTCACCTGTCACGGCAGCTAATCATGGTGAAACAGTTGATGCAAAGCGACTCGCCTCCCTTAGCTCACAGTAGCCTTAGTGCGATCCTGTCAAAAGCGCTCCTGTCTGCTAAGTTTAGCCTGAAAAGCGCACAGAACACTGAATCACACTGACGGTCTAGAATACACAAATGGATCTGCTTTGCCAGGAATGCCTCGTAAGTACAACTGCAACAATGTCTATATGCATCAAGGTTACAAGTGTAAAAAGTGGTTCATGACTAAGATGGAGGTGAATGGGTGGCTGCGATTCGATGTGGCCTCAAGTGAAGGTGATGATGACTTTCAGTGTGTTTTCAAACTACAGTAGCTCTGATAAACGTCAGTGTTGTACCCAGAGCTGAATATATCAGACTGTTTTTAGGTAACACTACTGAAACTGTAGTGATTTTTGTTTGACTGATTTAAGAATGAATGGACAAGCTTCACACCTCCAGTAGGCAAAAATATAGGCTGGTATATATCTCTACTATTACTACTTTTGCCAATACTGCTTTATTTTCTTCAGCATCTTTGAATACTATGACGACCAGTATCTCCACTCCCATTTCGTCATTGATGGTGTATGTATATACATATATATATATGGACAGAGCTAACTTGCTAGTCGCTGCAGTCCATATAGAAAATGAGCATGAACGGCCGCAATTTACTTTCTATTGAAAAACGTTTTCCCTTCTCTCTGTAACTGCAGCTGTCAGGTTTGTCATTTTGGTCTTATGTTCATATTAACCTGCTCTACATGATCCTGAAATCTTTATTTCACTCTTGTAAGGTACACTTTACTGTCCTCATAGGAAAATTTGTCCACTGCATTTGACCCGACCTTCAGTGCTGCTGTAGCCTCTCCTCAGGAGCAGTGAGCACCACAGCACAGTGCTCAGGGACCCATCTCCATGATGCTAGGCTTGGTCAGGACTACTTTTGCTGGTGGATTTGACCTGTGGTGGCTGTTTTGGGTTTTTCTCTCAAAAAATCTATTAAAGCAGAATTTGTACAAGTCCTGTACCTCTAATGTATCTGTAACAGGTACATTTTAAAATTAATGCTGTTTATTTAATAGTGTTTTTCCCCTCACCATAAATTAACCACCTGTTACTAATCTTCAATCTGTTACACAAATGTTGTCTAATCTTGCACTAAGAAAAACCCCAAAGTCCCGTTTGACACTGTTCAGAATTTGGTTGCCCCCACAGTTCCTCAATTGCCTGTGTACTCACAAGAGGGTTGTAATAGGTGAATGGCCTTTATTGTTCAAGAAGTAGGAGACATAAGGGCTACTGCCAGCCCTTTAAAAATGATGTTTGTTGCTGTGTGTCTTCCTTAATATGCTCATGCTCCTCCTTCACACCACTCTGCCTACTGCATGTGAAGCCCTCATCCAGCCCTGTGCCATTTGTTTTTGATGTTGTTGGTTCATGGGTTGTAAAACTGATACATCTTTCACTTGAATCTAGTTCAGTTATTTCAAGCTCGCTCTGATTAGTCTTCTTAAAAAGACTAATCTGGACCCTTCAGAGACTAAAAACTACAAGCCCGTGTCAAAATGTCCTTTTGTTTCCAAAGATATGGAAAAATTGATGGTAGTAGGAGTAGCATAAACTGTTTGATAAGTTTCAGAACAGGCTTGGATTTTAGTGTCTAGTTATGTCTTGGGCCCTGTTTTATTTTTGCTGCACTTGCTGCCTCTGGGCCAGATGTTTCAGCATTTCAGAGATGTGTCTTATCATTTGTACATGGCTGATGTGTAATTATACTGCTCTTTCAATGATTCAGAGTTTCACATTTTGTTTATGTTTTGTTTGATTTCCATCCAAACGTGGCTAACTATAAACTACCTTCAGTTAAACGCAAACAAGACTGAAATTCACTGCTCCTCAAAACAAAATTCTGCAGATCAAATAACATCTTGGTTCTCTGGGCTCCACTGTTAAAACCAGCCTCAGAAACCTCAGGGTCATATTTGACCAGGCTATGTTATCAAAACAGGTCAAAAATTGCTTTTAGCCTCCGGTTCTCCAGTCAGAACCTGCTTGTGGTCCTTAAAAACAGATATAGAACTTGGGGGACCTGTCTTTTCAGGCTGTGGACCCAAAATGATCACATGCCCTGCCCTTTTCTCTCCATGTGGCTGACTCTGTGGATTTTTTAAAAAAACAGTCACTCCTGTTTAGAAAAGCTTTTGGTTGACCCTGTTTGACCCTTGTTGTTTATTTAGTGAACCAGCTTTCTGTAAAGTACTTGTGATTTTTATCTGCGAAAAGTGCTATATAAGTACTGTTTACTGACTTACTTATACCTGAAAATGTTGTTATATAAGTTCTCTAATCTAATCCTTTGAATGATTCATTATTCAGCTTTCTTTCATGTCCAACAATCAGCCTTCAAACCTTCACATTTTCTTCCTTTGGCAATGTTTTTAGTTTGTCCAAAATTCTTTATAATATACATAAAATCTATTATCAACAAAGCCATACATTTCTTCTGCATTAAAAGAACTTACAAAGCCCACGGAGCAGAGCCTTACCACCTTCATTTGAACTGCTCTGAGGAGCGGAGCACCGCAGATGGTGTGGAGCCCTCTGGGGAGGTTTTCTTTGCTCTCGATAGCTGCTCAAAGCTGACAGGAACTTGAAAAATGTGCAGGTTTGGCGTTTGAAAAGTCCTCTCCAAAACAAAGCAATTTGGCTTCTTCCTCATCATTCCCTGCATGAATGAAATCTCAAGCTGCTGTGTTAGGTCGGACTTTTTCTAACGTTCCCTTTGTGTCGTTATCATTATTAAAGGTGAACTGTGTAGCTTTTTTGGCCAGGTGTCCCTGTTGTCTCTATGGAAATGTCATTGCTTTTGCCCTGGATGTTCCACAGTACAGAAGTGATACAAAAATAATCTATTCCAAGGCTATTTGTTTTATGTTGTTTTTTTTTTTTTTTTTTTCTCTGCAAACAGCAAAGTACATGTTAAGATTGAAGAGGACAAAAGGAACTTTATAATTATAAATGTTTAATTGAAATGCTATGGGGAACTTTGTACAATAATATATGACACTGAACTTTGTGATCTTCATATAGAACGTATTTTATTCAACATTGCAGGATCTTTTTACTATATAGAAGATTCACTTATAGGAAGAACTATTTTCCAGTCTTTGATTGGCAGCTGCAGTGTCTGGGGAGAGATTCAACACAAATATAATTATGCACTTCTCCAGCTGATTATATGCTACATATTTCTGCATGTGCTATCTTTGTATTGGAGATGTTTCCGTGGAGGTTCCAATTTGATATTTTGTATTATATTTGTTTGAGAAGCCACAGAAGATTACAGAGGACTGTCACAGAAATCCATAAAACTGTTACAGGTTCATTGTGTGGATATGTTCAAAACAATGATCATCAAAAGAACAGAACAGCAAGCAAATACTTTACACTTTTTGCACTAAGGTTTAGTTTGCTGATAACAAAACATTACAATTTACATCCTCCTTTAAAGCCATTATCTAACTCAACTCAAGACTGACTTTTGAGATTAACCATCAGGAAGAGATGGTCAAAACGTGTTTTAAGCCAAAATTCTTTAGCAGACAAATTGAACTGCCAGCACTGTGATGGATGTGAGCAGTGGTGGAAGGATGACAAAGTAAAAGTAAAGTACTGTATTTAAGAAGAATCTTTAGGTATCTATATTTACTTAAGTAAATTTTACAGTGAATACATTTTGCTTTGATGTCACTACATTTGAGAGCAGTATCTGTACTTACTATTCCATTACATCTTGAACAGGACTGAAAAGTAAAAAGCACTTCTCTTATTTAATATGTTATTTTTACCATGTTCAGTAAATTCACAAAATTCCTAGGAAAAATTAAGAAAATGATTTGTAGTGTTACTGTTGACCAAAATGAATATCATTACACTTAACACTTTATCCACACTTTATCCAAATATTTGTGAAATACTTTTACTTACAATAGAAGTACATTTTTAAACAGGTACTTTAATATTTTTACTTTACTTTTTTCCATTTTATCTGTACTCTTACTTAAGTACTTTATCCAGCTCTGGATGTGGGGTCTGATAGGGCCAGTGTGCCTAACACATGTGTTGTCAGTATGGATTGTCTAATATGGACTTTTTTTATTCGCCCACTCTCCAGTTTGTCTTGCTGCTGTAGCCAATGAGCAAAATTTGTCAATACCAATATCAAGATTTTAAAATCTATAGCAAGGTCTACAAAGAGATGCTAAGTTGTATTTCTCTTGGGTATAAACATGGATCTATAATGTGACCTGGATAAGACCTTTGTTTGATTAGAGGCATAGCTTCAGCTGTGAGCTGTGAAACTCCCCGTGTTTGGCTCACAGGGCACCGACACATTTCACAAAGGTCAGATTTTTTAGGGATTCTCCTCTGTTTTCACAACATGAACTTTTCAAATGTTTTAAATCCTCAAAGCACCTAACAGAGCTTTGTAAGCTTCTGTAAGATTTAGCCTAGCCTGCTCTAAGCCCAGGCTAGCTTTGCTGTAGCCGCCATTGTGCTGATTGGCCAGAACTGAGCTTGGGTTATCTTCCAGGTCTTATTATACGTCCATGGTGTAAAACACAGCCACCTCTTCAGCTGCATTGCTCTATTTTTATTGTAACTCATTAGTAAGTTTAAAAAGGCTCATCTAATATCTGAAAATTCTTCAGTATCACTGATACCAACATTAGCATCGATACATATTACCCATCACTATTCATCAACTCATCTTTATACTTCATACAACATAGCATTCGATGAAAGAACAGCACAGTACACACTGCAACATCAAACAAATACTCATACGTAGGGGTTGTTCCCCATCCTTTTCTGTTGTGTTTATGTTGTGGCAGCACACAGGGTGAGTTCGGTGTTTTATTACCGCTCACACTGCTGGTTCCCTGACCTCCGGGCCAGACAGGAGCTGGAGGTAATGAACCGTGTCAGGGAAGCCAATTCATGTGCGTCTCCACCAGCACATTAGACGCATAAAAGAGGACATTATGTAAACAACGTCTATAGCGTCTAGATCTTTGTACTCTATCTGTCACTGTGTATTTTCGGCACATAATGGGCTTTTGGATTATCGCAAAGTTTAGAAAGCAAACTATGGAGGGCAGGTAAGGATTTTGTAGAATTTGCTATTAGAATGACAAAATGTGGATGTTTTGGCCTGGGTGTACTTACATGACACAAAAACTGACATAAAGTACAGTGTCTTTGTCACAAAAAACTAAATAAATAAAAAAAATAAAAACTCATATAAAATTATGATGAATATTTCAATAACAGTTTTCAATGATGGACTTTATAGAGACACTATGTCACTTTTCTGGCTGTATAGCATTTAAGGGACTATTATACCTATAACCTGCTAACACATATTTATATCACCATGTTTCCTGTTGTTGTTTTGAAAATGCTATATTCACCAAAAACAATGTATTAACATTTTTTATAACTTTCAGTTTCTCCACTCTGGGTCTCATCTAAGTCACTCCCACTTACAATCGCCGTGCATTTCACCAATGAAACTACTGCATATCGCGTTAGGTTTGTGAAGTTGTAGAGTATAGTTTTGTATCCTGCTTTTGCTTTTGTATATGTGGGAGCTTGGAAGACGTGGGCTGCCAAGCACTGGACTGAATCTTACAGCTAACCGTAAAGAGTTACCTGTAAGATAAGGAATAGGCCTGGGGGGATCGCTAGATTACTGAAACATGCATTGATTACATATAAAACCTCTTCTGGCATGTTTTTTTTTTTTTTGATGATGGAACAACGTTATAACATGATAGAAAGGTCAAAAAAATTATTTTGTATAACACCTTATATCTTTCATTTATTCAGTAAAAGGTGATAGACAAGTTTGACTAAGTTGTTTCAAGGTTCAATATATGTGGATTTGTATTTTGTCATTACTTTTGCAATGTCTTTTCATAAACAGTTATAGGCCCCTCCATCTGAAATTCATCCTAATCTTAAATGTCAGCATTGTAACCTCCATTATGAAGTTCTGAACTCACAGATTACAGTTTACCATTTTATTCTATTTAAGTTATTGTGTTATATGAAGTTGCGTTTTTTGTTTTTTTTTTAGTTTATTTTTTTTTTAAAGACCTCTAAAGTTAGACGCTGCACATAAACTTGATGTTTATTAGGTGAACTCTGACAGTGCTGTAGGGTGCAGGCTCAGATATGAGTTTAAAACATGGCTTCTCTCCCACTCACAAACTCTGCTCACTTCCTTTTGTGTGGGCACTGTCTCAAACTAACCACAGCCTGCATAGAAAAAGCCTTTTTCACACATTGTATACTGATGTGAAGTATTGACCTAAATTTTAAATGACAAGATTTTTACAACTGATGCAAGTTAGGACTAAGAATTGCATTTTAACATAAACATAAATATGATGGTAGAGTGCAGAGCCAAAAGTAATGATCCCATTTTTTGGGTAGGTGGAATTATTTCAATCCTTAAACATGATGCAATACACCTCACTGCAACAGAGGTTTAATGCTGCATATAGCTGACCACATCTACCATTGCAAAATATACTTACTATATTGTGCATTATATATTGTCTCACAAAAGAAATAATAAAATATAGTGTTTCTTCTGTATCGTCTGTTCTGTCAAAAAACAAATGTTTCACAAAACAAGTTAAACAAAACCTCCACATCCAATTTGCCTGTCAAAGCAGTCTGCACGTCTGGGATGTGATTGGCAGTCATGCTTATGGACTAAACACAAGGGAGGCAGGAGGCAGACAACTGAAAACAGCATCGTGTTATGAAAAAAAAGAGAAATGTATGTGAACAAAAACAAGCCTTCAACTTCAACATCACCATAATTAAAGGTGCACTATGAAACTTTTTCTAGTGGGAGGGTGTGATACCTGCTTGTCTCCATGGAGATGTTATTGCTTTGCCTGGAAAGCTCTGCAGTATGGCATCAAACTTATATATATACATATATATATATATATATATATATATATATATATATATATATATATATATATATATATATATATATATATATATATATATATATATATATATATATATATATATATATATATATTCTTCATGGAGACATGCAGATGATGCTATCAGGTGATGATACAAGTCAGATCTGTGAAAAAAGCCCCCGCTCACAGCTAGAAGGCATGTTTCGCAAGTAAGTTTACTGCCATATAGTGGAGCCAAATCAATATAATATCGCTATGGACATATTATACATCTACACGCACACACGCACACGCACACGCACACACCCTCTGTGCTTTTTATTATAGCAATTACAGTGAAAAGACAACCTTTAGTCTGCCCACCAGAGTCAGGGTCATGTCAAATGAAGAGGCCTCTGCTGATGTTTTATCACACTGCCTTATTTAGCTTCATTTATTGTCCTAATTAAGCTGTAGAATCAGTGCTAACTAACCTGTCAGCTAATTCCACAGTGAGAGTCTAACCTTGATATAATTGGCTTTTGGATGGAAATAGACCAAGAAGATCAAACCGAGTCAAATGAAAAGAAAAGCCAGACTGAGGCAGCCTCAGCCATCATCTGAGTTTACTCCTGATAGTAGCAGGCTGTTTGATCACACAGGCAGCCGGCAGAGGAGGGGCTTTACCAACTGTTTGTGAAGAACTGGTGAAGGGAATGGGGGGAAATAAACCAGGGTGACAAAAAAGAAATAAAATAGCATAAATATTCCATATGTTTTGTTGTACGTTAAATTCAGGGCAAATGTATAACTTTTTTTTTTTTTTTTTTTTTCAGTGTAGTAATATTGTAGTAATACCTTTCTCTTCTCTCATTTTATGTTTTACACGACATTGTGCTTTTATTTATCTATTTATGTATTTGTTGAGAGAAATATCTATGCTATGGATGATGTAATTACAATGGGTTTAGCAAAATGTAGAAACTGAATATTTTTTTCTTCTTTTCTTACCTTTTTATGTAAAACTTTGTTATTGATGGTGCTTAAATGTGTGTACTCTATGGGTCCTCTTTATTTGAGGGAGTTACTGCTTCCCAGTACTCCACCCAGAGGTCAGCTAAACAGCTCCTACTGGTGTGCCCAAAGCCAGGCTCAAGACGAGAGGTGACAGAGCCTTCTCTGAACAGCGCCCCCTGCCTGTCAGATCATCAAAGTCTTTAACACTGTTTAAGACTAGACTGAAAACCCACCTCTTCTCCCTGTCATTTAATACTGGTTAAACAGGATATCTTGGTGTGTTATTGTCCTGTTCCTTTGTATTGTATTATCAGTATTTGGTTTTTTTGGTTGACTTTTATGTAACGCACTTTGGTCGGCTGAAGTGGTCTTTAAATGTGCTATAAACTTGGACTGAATCGTATAATATTGTTTATATGACTTTAAGATTCCTTGTTGCAGTCAAGGGTTCTGCACAATATATTTATCATTGCAGGGTATAGGGCCTTGGTGGAGGTCTATGTACTACATGCCAGGTTAAAAGCAAATAATTGTCCACCATTTGCAGTTTATCTAATGGCTGATAGCAGCTGGCATTCATTTTTAGATACAAGCCTAAAAAAAAAAAAAAAGAATCAGTATATGGGAATACACAGCACTATACTTTTCTGTATAGCTTCTGTTTATGTTTAGCTTATGTTCCCAAATCGACAACCAATGCAGGGCCCTTGTTTCCTTCCTGCTATTTTGCGCTATTGTATAAAGAGAGTCCAGTAAAAACAAAAAACAATAGCAGAAAAGCAGCCTCGGACGGCCAGCCATATAACAGCAGCTCAGAGGAAACCCAGTAAATGTTGTGGAACTAGTCTATAAAAGTGAATGAGAAATCTCTTATCTCACTGTGACAACTAACACTTGTATTAAAGCGCTTTTATTGGCTTGTTTATCGGATTGTTTCCAGAAGGTTTGTTTACAATATCAGGCGTTTTCTACTATTGTGATGTGAAATAAAAAGGTAGGGAATGTTTTTGAACTTATCCAAGGCAATTCTATTCAAAGTACAAATGGGGTCTTGGTGGATTTAAGTGGGATTTTGAGTACCAGACGATGCAAATGAACTGTGGGTCACAAAACAAAAACAAAGTCAGAGAAACCGGCAGGTGTATAAAACTAGATGGTTGAAGTAGATATGGAAACAATATGGGGTCGCCATTTGTGAAGTGAACAAAGCCGCCAAAGTAGCATCAAGCAGAAATGTTTACAGAGGTCAAAATGTGATGGGTTTATAAGTGTGTTTCACAACTTTCAGAGACCAGAGCGGAGTTTAGATGCCGCAGTAAAGCTAACAACAACTAGCATGCTAATTATACACTTCCTGATACAAACTTTGCTCAAATACATGGACAAAACCAGGTAGAGGACCATTAAAGGCCTTGATATTTTGAATATTTTGAATATTTTGAGGAAAATAGTTGAGTCAGTTGTTGGCTCCACCCTCATAGTTCCTTTTTTAACTCTTTAAATTGTTACACTTAAAGAAGCTGCACCCAGTTTCACGTAATAAAGAAAAATGTGTCTTAGCTGAGTACAGACATATTGTAGAAGCAGCTCGTAGTATCAAAATGAGACTGATGTGTGCTGTTTGCATTTAATTATTAAGTGTTTTTATTGTTCATAAACTAGGAAGTGCACTGTTGGCATTCTAGTTATTGTTAGCCTTCGTGTGACGGCAAACTCAACTCTGGCCTCTAAAAGTTGTGAAAAGCGCTTATAATTTCATCATGGTGAATAATGTAGATGCTAGGAACGCTTTAAAAGTGAGGAATAACACTGGACCACAGCAAACTTTTAAAAATGAACTAGTTCTGCTTTTCTCATTTTTAAGATAGTAATAATAATGTATAGCACCTTCAGATTTAGTCTCTTTTTATCCACTGATTTGATCATCAGTAATCAGGATAGTTCTTAACGCAGACAATTTAACAAAAAAATATGTGCCGAATATTGCAACTTGGAGTACATTCTGGCTCAGCTATGGTAAATGGCAAATGGTCACATTTTTATATAGCGTTTTTACACCTTCAAGGCACCTAAAGCACTTACATCAAAGAATCACTCACCCATTCATACACCAGTGTACGCAGACACTAGGGGCAAGCTGGGTTAAGTGTCTTGACTAAGGACACAACCACAGCATCCATCTGTGGGAGCTGGAATTGCACTACCAACGTCAGTGAATCTGGCCGCTCAATCAATGACGCTTTATGTGGAGAGTGGGATTCGAACTGCCAACCTTCAGCTCAGTCTACCAGCTGAGCTACTGTCGACCCTATGTGCAAAGAACAGGAGAACTTCCTCTAATACTACTACATACCTCCATTGATGAAGTAAAATAAATAAAATATAATAATTACAAAAATGCATTATATTATAAGCAGTCAGATTAACGCTAATATGGCACAATTACCCTATGCTCTTTCTGATGCAGTTGATTCAAAATTAGCATAGCATTACCTTTATTTCACTTTCTATAACTGCTACTTCATGCAACTGTTTACTCTAGGATGATTAGATTTTCAAAAATCGAAAAAGGGATAACTAGGATAAATGAAAAGCACTGCCCATTCAACTTGTGGGTCAGTATATCAGTATATGATCAGAGGGACTATACATTTTCATGCATGGTTTTCTGTATTTTAGCTAAACCCATGACAATGTATTCCCTCCTTTACTGTTACTGTATCAAATTGGTCAAACATGGCGACACCTGGGACATTTCCTGTATAAGACTGGAACAAATCAATTGAAATCGAAATCAATCTGAAGACAGGGGACACAGGGCTCAAAATCAGGATTGTCCCAGGTAAATAGGAACGTCTGGTTTACTACACATTTCTTTCATACCATTCGCACTCTAAGCTGCGGTGGATATAGCTGTGATATAGTTTTGCTAATGTGCTGGTGCAGGTTTGGCTAGCTTGGACACAGACCTTCATAGAGCCCATTTAAGTGCTGTTGTGACACAGCAGACACACAGGGCTGGCACAGGGGTGCGCGGGCCACGGGATCGTAATGAGTTTCCCTTCACCTCTTCGCCAAGGTGTTGCATTTGCACTTTACAAAACGCAGCCAACATGAGCGCAGATGAACAGGAGGGGTGGGGGCGAACTGTTGGCAAGCAAACACAACAAATTTATCAGAAGCTTTCTCTCCATCAGACTTGTAAAAGGGGAGAGGTAGGTGAGCCATTAAAGGCTCTTTGGCCACGCTGTTGTTGTGATTCTCTTTCACTAAATTCATTACTTAGATTTGTTTTGGTTTCAGAAAGGAGAGTGTGTCCACTGAATTATCTCCATGGTGTCATTGAGAGGATAATGTATCAAAGTACAAAGAAGCTGAAAAGCCATCATAGTCAGTCATATTATTTTTGTATTCATTTACAAAGGAATGATATCTACTCTCAAAGTGCGTGCTTTGTCACAGAAAAGAAAATATGCCGACTCCCAGATGAATGCAAAAGTTCCATAGAACAAGTTTGGAATACTTAGCGGAATCAATAGAAGTATTGTAACTTTTTTTGAAGTTGCAAATATTAAGACAAAAAAAATGCATTCTTTAATCAAAAGTTTTTATAGAACTGCCAAACTAACTCTATATATATGCACAAAGTGACATTTAGGTTGCTCGTCTCCATGGAGATGTTATTACTTTGCTTGCAATGTTTCACAGTATGACAGTAAACATGTCTCTCACATTTCTTTCCAGATTTGATACTTGTGTCCATAGAGACATATACATTTTTTTCCACACTGTGTAACATTCCAGACAACACAATACCATCTCCATGAAGATGAAGAGGGAGGAACACACCTCCGGACATAGTGCACCTTCGACAATCATGAACCTGGCCAGCAAGATGATTTCTCACAATATCTGTGGATTCATAAACTCAGTGGAATCTATCTGGCCCGGTTCCTGCTATTGCGAGTTCAGACCAATCACAGGGCAGCATTGTGGTTTGGGCGGAAGCCAAAGGTGAAGCACCCGAACAAACCAAAACAAGTATGGCTCTGCTAAGAGACATACTTGAGTTTTTTGTACCTGAAATACGAATATGTATTTTGTTTTTGAAAAAAATGCAGAGGGAAGCGCTATTGTGACGCTTTGCCCAATCAAATTCAGATATTCGTCATGACTCTCTGTCAGAATTGCTTTCAGCAAGAGCCATCCCAGATTGAGAATGTGTACAACTCAATTCAGAGTGCTACACATCAATCTAACATTAGTCAGTTTAAGAAATCACCGCAATAGAAATAGACGTTAGAGTATAATATTTGCACTGTCAGATATGCTTCCTATGAGATTGTCACATGGACTGATTTGAGCTGAGCTCCCTCTCTGCGCTGTCTATCAGTGTCTATCAAGTGTGATGGTTTGCAGCTGTAGAGATAGGCCGAGCACATGTGATCCAGGCCCTGGTGCATATAATTAAGTGTGGGATAACAGTGATTTGTTAAACAGCCTCATCAGCCTGGAGTAAACACAGGCTGGTGGCTCCTCTGGCTCTTCTGCTCCGTTTGCTGCACAGTCAGACAGATCAGTGCAAACCCCACAGCTCTTTGATCATCTCTACTCATTTGAGCCTCATTGCTCCAAAGCCACGTGGGAGGCCTTCCTCAGACACCAGTTCAACTATACTTTGTCTTCCTGACTTAAATGTGCACTTTGTAAAATTTCAGGCAGAGGGTCGACTACCTGTTTGTTCCTATGGTAATGTTATTGCTTTGCTCCACAGTATGGTATCAAAAGTATGAAAACTGAAAGTGATGACACTAGGCTAAGTCACAGGTCAGATCTGTGGAGCTGATCCTGTTCACCATAACCATAATACATAGAAAAGTGTTTTTCTATGTATTTTTATCAATACAACTTGTAATTGAATAAATGCACAGTGAGTTTAATGCCACTCTGTCCCAGCATGGCAATAACATCTCCCTGAGCACAAGCAAATGGCACATTCCCTAACAGAAAAGTTCCACCTTTAATAATAAAAAGAGGGAAAGTGATTGAATATTGCCTGAGAAGCTAACACCTTTGCCTCATACGGTTTGATTATTGGCTGTTATAGTGTTCCATCTACATTCTGAGTAGCTCTGCATTACATTTCTAGTGCATTAGGCTTTGAGCACCAGTGTGTTCATGAACAAGCTGAGATGTGACTGCTATAGCTACAGCAGTGACATTAAGACAAATGGGGTCCATTAAAAGTCCCTGTGTGTGCCTATGATTCTCACAGGGGTCACGTTTCAATATGTGAAACTTTCAGAAGCACATTTGTGTTATAGACTGACACCCAAGTAAACATGTCCAGAAATCACACTTTAATTCCCTGTTAATCCTCTTTTCCACAGGCCAGTCCGGAGTCGGTGCGCTCGATTCGGAACACTGCCTCTCAAGTCCACTGTTTCTATTGGCCTCTGCGTGGCATCTCTCCGTAGAACCATGTGGGATTAAAAACTAGTTTGTTTGTACTGGACATTGTACAAGTTTCTTTTCTGCATTTTCAAAGTTTGTTGAGTTTTTTTTCAAACTCATCTCTGCTTAGAAACAGTTCACTTGCCCTTGGATATTGCAGCTAAGCCTCTCCTGGTTTCACACCTGTCTTGCTCATCGATCAGCGCACAGACCAAAGCTTTTATTTTGTATGATCTGAAGTTTTGCAGGGAAGTTGTTGTAAGTTATTTTTAATAACAAACATGAGTGGAGTGTTGTGTCACTGAATGACAGTATTCTCCAAGGTAACTCAGTTTAAGATGCTGTATCCACCACAGTCCCAGAGACACACATCGGTAAATGAACTTATATTTGTGAGGACGTGCTGTAGACTAAAATGGGTAGCATGCCAGTGTTCCCTGTTACCATTAAGGCCAATGTCTTGTGCATAGGATTCAGAGGAAGCTGTTATTAGGTCTGAAGCTGTGCCTGGGACCTTGAGTCCAGAGCTGAGCTGTGGCCCTGTACACAGACCTGCTCACAGCAGAGGGTTCAGGAGGGAACACTTTTCACTGCACTGCTCTGAGTGTGGCTTCAAGATGATGAATGATTTAATTTTATGTTTTGTTCTGCCCTTTGAACATTTTTATTCCAAAAGGAATCCAGTGGCAACAATAAGTATTTATGCTTCCCCAAAATAAATTGCCATTCAACAGCAGAGGGGAAAATCGAACATTGCATCCTATTTTGATGATTTTCGTGATATTGCCTGCAGACGCAGACAGAGGAAACCAATATGTTGTTTCAGTGATCAGACCAGGTCAAGGCTTTTTTCTTATTAGCCTAATTACCAGTCTTTGCCCCAAGCCTCTGAGTCTGTGTGCAGTTGCCTGTGCATATCACTTCAAATAAGAAGCACTCAGCCAAATTCTACTGCACTGCACTTCTGTGAGTTTCTGCACCCCTGCAATGCAATGCCTCAACAAAAGTGTGAATAACAACACTTTCACTTTTAAATAGTCTGGTTTCTTCTGTGTGCCCTTCCACCGTATGGACAGATGCAATATAAGGGCATCAATGAAGGTAAATTATTTTGATTGCGGACCTTGATGATGACAGATAATCTAAACAATCCTGTTATTCATCCTGTGGACTTTGACTTACAATAAGAAAAGTTACAACCTCTCACTTTCATCCGCTGCAGTGCATGCCCTATACCTGTGGGAGTCAGCCATGGATTTAAAGACGCTAACTGCACATAGCCTTGGAATCCAGCCCCATGAATCTGTCTCGCCATGAGGGAGAAGTGCTAACCACAGCCCACTGCGCGGCCTCCTCTGCAGTCCTATAAAAACAAACTGTTCAATGCCTGCTGCCATATTTTACCAAAACAAACCCCACCGCCAACCCTGCTAGTTTTATGCAAAGCTAGCTAAGCGCGCCACTGAGATTTATTCAATGCTCCAAGTTATTGATGGTCGTTGAACAAAAGTTTTGGCTGGGAATCCAAACATTTATAGAAATTGCTGTAAAAAAAAACAAACCAAAAAACAAGTTATATCGTAGTAAAATCTAAACTGACAACTTTCTTCCTCTCAGTTTTTCTATTTAAAATCTGGAGACAGAGCAGCTAAGCTAAAATGTGCATGGTAGTTGCAGCTACAGCCGACCTGGGTTAGACTAACCAAAGTGAGGCTGCCACTCTGAGCCATTGGCCCCTCCAACCACCATCATTCAACCATCATTCAGCGTTCATAACAGGCATGTGAGTGAAGTTTTTTACCACTCGACTATCCCCAGCGGTCTGCCACCGAAATATTAACTAGGCCCAACCCCGCTTAGCTTCGTGACGAGATGAGACTGGGCCCGCAAAGGAGGAGGTCACTCCACAATCAACTCAATATTTTTACTTATTTATGTTTGGGGCTTGCAAAAAGCACACTCATGACCCTCTGGTACTGTAAGATAAGAACACATTGTCATCACTGCAATCAAAGTATACATGAATCTGTGGTTATTACTACACTTTTTATCTGTAACACTTGCTGTGTACCAGTATTTCCTCTGAACAGCCATGAATAACAAAGTGCTAATTACAGGCTGTTTCAGGAAGGTCACAGTGACATGCTATTCAAATTCAGCTTCTTTATTTGAATATGACCTCAAAAAGTCAAAGCAAAAATAATAACTTAAGTTTTATCATTTTGACAACCAAATCATCTACAAAAAGGAAGGGTTTTATATTTATTATTTCATTATAATGCCAAAATAACAATACATTTGACTTCTATAAATTGGAGTACAGTGGTGGTTGTTTACTGTAACCATTTTATAGTTGTTTCCCCTCAACATTTACTCATCTGAAGTTGTATTTAGAGTGATTTGTACATGAGTAATTTTTAATTGCTTATTTTCAAGACGCCATATTGCTGATCCCCATTTTCACAGCCACTGGTACACATCCACTGTGACTTACTTACTCTGTTCTCCAATTTTCTTAGTCGGTGATACACATAGGATTTGGCAGTGTCTGGTAGTCATTTTGGACAACTTCACGGTTCGTGGTTGTGGTGACGTTTATGGCGGCATCAGCTCCCATTGGGCATTGCAGTTTTCTAATGCGGAAGTTACTTTAGATGAATATTGCAATTTATCCATGGGTGGCATAGATTATAACTATATAGCAGACACAAGCACAATAGGTCTTCTGGCGACAAAATAATTGCAGGTCATATCTGTGGGGAGGCATAGCAGCTCTTAGTTCATGTTTTTTTTTTTTTTTTATTTAACATCTGTAATTGAATACATGAGTTATAGATGGGTTTAATCCCATGTAGTGGAACAATAATGCCTGCATAAGCACAGAAAAGTGACACAGTGCACCTTTAATGTACCGCATATGCCTGTGTTGTACTAAGCTACATTCTGTCTGTTACATATCTTACCAGCAGCTCATAGTGAGACTGGCTCCCCTAGTGGACAAGAATAACAATGAGCGCAGGGTCAGAAGAGGGACATCTTAGAAAGTGATCCACCTACTCAATCCCTAAACGCTACAAAATGTGTTAAACTGCAAACATTTCCAAAGCATATGCCTATAAGCATATGAACTAATGAATAATGCATTGTCTTTTACAGTCATAATTTTAACATCTTACCCAAACAATGAATGAGTCACACAGCCAGCCTACAAGAAGATAAAAGCCAGAATCAAAGCACGTAAACATCCCCAAAAATCCACCTCCTCCATTTCAGATCCGCCGTTTCTTCTCCCATAATCCCTCCATGACTTGGCACATGCTGGGATGCTTCTCCCCTGACTCCCCTGCGTGCGTAATGGCCCTTTTGCGTTGCATTACCTTTGAATTGCGCGTCAAAGTTGTTGTTTTTTTTTTTTTTTTTTTAAGTATTCTTTTCTGTATGGCGCTCTCTAACCCACACACATACAGCTAAGGATCCCGCGGGACAGCACACCACACCTGCCTGGAGTTTCATATCCTGTGAAAGACCGACAGAATGGCTTGTTGCTGCTTTGTCACGCTTCAGATCAGGAGCAGGAGGAACCAGACCTGCCTCAGAGCTTTTGAAACGCAGCCCGAATATAAAAGTCCATGTCCAGGTGTGTGAGTGGCAAAGAATGTGTGGCCAGAATTTTTGATGAAATGCTGCCGGATATACGCCTCTGTGTGGCACTTAAGTGGTCAAAATACGTGGGATTTTATTCCTTGGTTCGATCTCCACTGCAGACTTTCTAGCAGAGAATATGGGCTTATCTTTTTTTGTTGGAAGGGAAAGAAACTTGAGCCATACTTATTTTTAGGTACTAGAGACTGGAAGCGATTTACTGCATCTGTTCCTGTGTCCTTTGGCAAAACACTGCCCCTACCTCACCTGTGTGCAGGTTTTTTATTTTTTTATTTTTTGTGGATGTGATGGATGAAGGCACACTCACAGCCACATCTCCCCATCTGGTCTGCCTCAGAACTGTTTTGGCTACAGAAGTTACCAAGAGTGTGGAGATGGACTGAGGACTGGACTGCTGCGAATTTCTTTAAAAGACTCGTAAAGTGTATGATGAATCTAAGCCATTGTCACTATTATTAAATTTTCAAGGGCACGGTTCAATCACCAAAAGAGTGGATGAAGTAATAAAAAAAAAAAGAAAGAAAAATGTGTAATTTGTCAAATATTTAACAAATTACAAATTTTTGAAGCAATTGGACAATTTCCATTAAGGATCAAAATGTTATAACACATTTAAAGAGTGAAAGTTGTTTTTTTGTTTTTTTATTTTTATTTATTTATTTACGCCAGAATTAGCCAAAGGCTATTTTACATCTGTTAATCTGTTTCAACTTTACTTTTACCTAACTTGATTAAAATCGGTTGATTGAAAAAAAAAAAAAAAAAAAAAAAAATATATATATATATATATATATTATATATATATATATATATATATATATATATATATATATATATATATATATATATATATATATATATATATATATATATATTATTTTATTTTTTTTTTTATAATTATTTTGTTTTGCTCATATTGATATAGTATAATATATAGTGATAATAGTAAATGTGGCTTTTAATATTAAGGTCAGTGGAAAAGTTCATGGAAAAAGCAGGCTGGCCTTCACCATCTCTCTTCTGACAACCAAATAATCTGCAAAAAGGAAAAGGTTTTTCTTCTGTATCTTATTCATTATTTTATTATAATGCCAAAATAGCAAGATATTTTGTTTCTATAAATTGGAGCTCTTTGTCACGTGTCATGTGCACAGTGGGGGTTGTTTACTGTAGCCATATTATCTTTAAAGGTGCACTATGTAACTTTTCTGATGGAGGGTATGCTACATGCCTACTTGTCTCCATGGAGAAATGTTATTTCCTTGCCTAGAATGTTCCACAGTCTGGCATTAAGGCAGACCTTGTATGCAAAATTGACTCAGAGCTTTTAACCATGTTATTGCTGTTTCCCCTTCTCATTTACTCCTCTGAAGTTGTATTTAGAGTGATCTGTGCTTGTTTGACTAATTTTTAATCCCTTATTTTCAAGCTGCTATATTGCTGATCAACCCCCCATTTTCACCACCGGCATACGCCCACTGCTCTCTACTTACTTCGCTATCCAGTTTTATTTTCTTAATCAGTGATACTCGTAGGATTTGGGATCGTCGCATAGTCATTTTGGTACAAATGAAAAAAATATCTGCTGCTCGCTAACGTGATCTGCAGCTGTCCATCAGACAACTTTATGGCTCTTTGTTCTGAGGATTTTTGAGGACAGTTTTCTAACGTGGAAGTTATTTTAGATGAATATTGCAATTCAATTTAAAAAAATCACTATCTGTCAGAAGAGAACAACACTGTATTTACACAGAGACTACTACTTACACACATACAAGATCACATGATTGTTTAAGTCTAAGTCTAAGTCTTAGTCCATAGACTGGCTGCACTAGAACTGGGATGGGAAAAAGGGCTTTTGGCTGTTTTGCTTCCCAAAAATGAAATATATTTTCAGGACCTGCCGTATTAAATACTTTGGTATCACAAATTAAATTTAATAATGTGGTGATAAACATTTATACTGACACCTGCACCTTTAACTGAATGTATGTACTTATTTGTTTAATTCGTTTTTTTGTTGGCTTTTTTTTTTTTTTTTTTTTTTTGTATTTGAACAGGGCACCCATGAAAAGGAGAGTCTAAGCACTCTCATTGGGCTCTCCCTGTAGAGATAAAGATAAATAAAATTAAATAAATGAACATAGATAGACAAGACTGCCTTTTGAAATACATTTCATCCTAAACAAAGATTTTGCTTATCTGAGTTTATCACTGATTTACCAATTTTTTACTTAATCCCAACTCTAAATCTGCTAAATTCTCAGCCGTATAGTTACAGTACATATTTAGTGGACCCACCCAAACTTTGTCAGGAAAGATTAACAACTGCAGGTATAAATCCTAGTTTCTCAAACAAGTAGAAACTGAAAATGGTTTCTGGATGGGAGCCAAAATATCTTGGTTGCAAAAACACTGTCCCATAACCACCACTGACACCTCTACATCCCTGGCAGCTTGTACTTACTCTTGTTGACTCTCTCTTTCACAGATATCCGAGGGCTGCAGAACTTCATGGACTCTGCGTCGCGTCTTGGGCTGGACGTGTCTTTACAGAGAGTGGACCGTAACGTTAGCCGAGTCTTCAACGACCTGTTCAACATGATGAGGACAGAGGAGTTAAACCGCTACAGAGATACACTGAGGAGAGCCGTGCTGCTGATGAGCCCGAGAGGGGCTCAGGTCTTCATCCACCAGGTACGTCACATCATCAAACGTTAGCTTTGAAGTTTAGCCTGTCAAATTTGAATCAATGAATTCTTAATTTTAGTTTCTACTTTCAACATGTTTCACACTATGTGCACTCAAAATGGCATCTACAGTTGACCTATGCAACTTTTCTGGTGCTATTGCCTTGCCTAGATTGTACTACAATGTGGAATTAATTTAGATGTATCTCCATAGGGAAATAGGTGGAGTTACAGGTCAGATCTCTGGAGAGGCTCACAATAAGACTACTAAACTACTACTAAATTATGATTACATACAGGCCTTAACCACAACCACATGCAGGCTTAAACACAAGCCTAAAATAAGTACTGAAGCAGGACTAAACCAGGTCTTAAAGATGAATGACATTCAGTTCAGTTGATGTTAAAAGCACAATACAGCAAGCTACCACAATAACAGAGCTAACTTTACCATTTAGTGCATTAGTATTTCTACTACTACATGCCCATTTCTTTGTCCCTACAGTTACAGGTTAAAAGCTGGTTTATAGTCCAGCATCAAGTCCCACTCAGCTGAGAGATGACATCCTGATGCAGACCTGAACAGCACGAGCTTTTGCAATGCTACTCAAGGTCCATGTGTGTCATGGGATTTCAAACCATGTGATTGGCATTAATAATTTGTCATTTATTTACTGTGACAATAAACATATGCTCATATGCAGACATTTCTGTGACAAACTTATAGTTTTTGCGGATCAACCAGTCACGGCCCTTGCATTTGATGGAAACTCACGACATAATAACTATTCGGCAGCCCATGCAATAGGGAATAAGAAGACCCTGCACCAAAAAAAGTTACATAGTGTATCTCAGTCCTATATAGAGGGGAACATATTCATTTTTTAACCAAGACTTAGTTGGTAAACTGAAAAAAAATCAAATACTATATATAATAATATGTATAATGTGGTCTATTTTTATTTACAAAATAATTATTAGTACTTTCTATTATGTCACTGACACTTATACTTTTGCATACTTCCTAGCCATTACAATCTACATTTTTCTCCACAAATTCTCCTCAGTCCTGTGGTTACTCTTGACCTCTGTTCCCTGCTAAGTGTTTTGTTGACACTGTGGCTGTCTGCATGTCTGGACTGGTTCTCACGGGCTCTAGAATATGAACCATTTTGGGCTCATGTAGCTGTACATTAATTACACAGTAAATGCTTAACAAGATTACGTAGCCCCGTTAATTGCTTGTTATGTGACAAATTAGAAGCATGTTGATAGCGGGATTTGAAATGTGTTGCGGTAATTGGTGCCTGCTACTCCCCTTCCGACCTTTCCCTTGTTAAAAACTGATGAAACAACCTGCAACTGTCTCGGAACTCTGTGCACCGAGATTTGACAACATCCAAAGCAGATGGCGGAGATCAGTTGGCTGGTAAAGTTGGCCAGAAGATAGCCCCGATTGAAGTGCCAACATTTTAACAGCAAATTTTGAAGAATCTCATCTTATAATAGAGTGAATTATTACTGTAAAATATTGACTCCATTTTCTTGTGCAAGTAAGAAAGTTTGTTTACTGATCTTCAACAGTTTTCGTAACCTCGGGCAGAGTTGACATCAGGGAAAGTCCAGTGTGTGTAAGCCTGGAGGGTTTTCAGCCTTCTCTGTCCATACTTAGATGTTTTGACTCGTCTCATTGCAACACTACCTCTTTCCTTAGCTTTTTAGTTTGAACCTTGGACATTTTTGGATTTGGTGTCACACAGTTCAAATGAATAGTCTATTCCAGACTAGGAGCCCCAACAAACTAGAATGGTTGAATTATAACGATGGGATGTCAGTAGGCTTTGTGCACAATGGCATTCAGATAGTTCCGGTCTTTAGAGCAATAATCATGGTCATTTTCGCCTCAATTCTATCTCTATGAGGTCTTTGCCAAGTCATGTTAAAATCAAAACACACTAACAGATCACACAGTGCACAGTGAGCTGCAGAGGGATGTCACTGATCACTGATGTCTTAAGACTTGAGGAGAAGATGCTAATGCTATATATATATACATATATATATATATATATATATATATATATATATATATATATATATATATATATATATATTGAAATGACTACTGCTCTAGAGAACTAGGCAGATGCCGGTGCGCACACAGCCAATTGCTTTTCCTTCTTTTCTTGACTCATGTGAAATGTTCCCAAAATCCACACTGCATACATTTTCATATTGACAAGCGGATAGGAACAGGTGATACCAGGTGGCCAGTCATCTTCATATGCAGCTAACAGATTTCAGGACATTTGGTGAAGTTTGTTGGTGGCATGTACAAGCGTTTTGTCATTTTGCCAACTAACCAGAAATGTGACATGACACACATTATGTTGTGTTTGACAAACACATTTTAAACAGGCCCATCATGTTCATTTGCTTTTGCCTTATTTAATAATGAGCAATGTTAGATTTTAATAGTGAGATTAGGAAGTCACAGTTATAGTAACAGGGACGGAATAGGTCAAGTAACTAAGTAAGTTAATGAACAGAAATCTTTATTATTATTGTTGTTTTAATTGCATATTTCTTCTTAAACAAGGAGCTAGGTTGAGGAACTAACAATGATGGCTCTTGATAATGATAAAACATACATTTATTACTTTTGCAGTATGTTTTTTATACCATTGTGGTGCCTGATTTTTGTAAAGAAAGTTATAGAGAATAGATTAACTATCCTACAGGGCTATTTTGTACGACTTGTCAGCCTTTGGTTGTAGATCCAATGTAAGTAGTGTAGTGTATACAAGACCTATTAGGAGTGGCGAAGTAAAATGAATACTGCCTTAGGACTTTTTTGTAAGCACTCCACAATGGGGTCGCAGCACTAAAGCGCATTATTCAGACCTGCAGTGGACTAAACTGGTGAGACGGATCACTGAATGGAAAATGGTGTTTGTTTGGCCAGAGTTCAAGTATCAATAGCCCCCTCACAGGAATCAGTAGCTGCACTGACATGGGTTGATGCATTCAGTGGCTGCTTCAAACCACTCCACCCTCCATCTTACCTCCTTTTATTTGTATTATTGGTTAATCGGCTGGCCTTTCCCAAAAACAGCTCAGAATGGATCACCTGCCATGGCTAGCTCGAGCCTAAATACCAGTAAACTAATAATAATGGATGCTGCTGTTGTAAAACAAGAGCTATTTTTTCCGAACTCTCCACACCAACGGGAATCTTCTTTGTTTTCATTATTTGCAGAGGTTTCAATCATGATAACAACTGGTCAGAAGGTGTTGAAAAACAATCCAACGTAGTGCTTAGCCGTGATTGAAGAACACAGGGCTACGGCATTGGCAGAGATGGAGACACTGAAGCATACTGCCACATAAAATGCGTGCTGAGTGGGGCGTGCTCATGAGTAAATACCTGGAAGAGTGTGGTTTCTATCTTGATTTGATTAAAGGGGGAAATGGAGCAGTAGGGTTGTTGAAAGGAGTTGTTGTACATACTGTATATGCGAAATGAAGTATGATTCCTGCTTGGACCTTGCATACTGTCACTGTGACCTTTGGCAAGACTCTTCATCCTCCTTGCCTATTGTTTGTGACTACAGAAGTGGCATATTCAAGTGTTCTTCAGTATCCAAAAGATCTATATTATTTTTGGTAACTCTTTATTTGAGACTACACTTGAAGGAGCAGAGGGTCAGAATCACTGCCCCACATGTTAGTTGGCGGTGTGATTCCAGCTCCCACAGAATGCTGTTGTTGTGTTCTTAGACAAGACACTTAACCCACCTCGAGCCCAGTGTCTCAGGGAGTAGTTCCTTGATGTAAAGTGCTTTGAGTGCCCTGAAGGTGGAAAAGTGCTAGATAAAGATGTGAGCAAGCACGCTTATAATGTTCCACAGTATGGCATCCAACTCTCCATGGAGACAAGCTACTGATGCCATTAAGTCACAGGTTAAGTCTGTAGAAACGCAATCTGCTCACAGTAAAAAATCATGCTTTTCAATGTATTTTGAGCAATTAAAACAATTGTAATAATAAAAAAAAAAAAAAAAAAAACATAACGTTAAATACCATTATGTGGAACATTCCAGACAAAGCAATGGCATCTCCATGGAGACAAGCAGGTGGCAAACCCCTTACCCGAAAAGTGTCATTGTGGACCTTTAATGTATTGTTTCAACCTTATTGTACAATGTAGAAATATTTAAGATGTGTAAGACCTACTGACACTGTTGTTCATTAAATCGCATAAATTGTGTCAAATGCATTCAATTTAAAGCCATATTCTCCACTATTTTAAAGACATAAACATACTGCTGTTTAAATTGAAACTGACTGGTGGCTGATTAGCTGCTGAAATGGTGAGGCGTCATGTAAACAACTCCACTAACAATTTATTTCTGTCAAAGTAAGGTCAGCAGAATGTCAAGATATCAGGGGCAGACGGTCACTGCGGTTCGTTTTATAATTAAAACAACAAAGAACATGTTTTATCGAATGGCTAAGCTTGGGTATGGAAATACTGACAAGATAAAAGCATGCAGCTCTCTATATGAAATGATCCTGCATATTAAATGTTGTATTTTTATCTCTGTAGACTGAAATTACACTTTTTCCACACACTTAGATTCCAAGTTCCCCCCACATATAAAGATCAGTGGGGGAGCATATAGACTCTGTTATCGCTGAAGTGTACCGCTAACAGAGTAGAAGTGTGTAAGCCCATAGCTGTATGATTAAAGGGGTGGGATTGGAGGAAAAATCGATTGGAGTGATGTAACACAAAGGAAAAAGCTAGAACAATCCAAGGCTCACTGCAGAAAAACAGCACAGATTGTTGTTTTTTATATACTGAATACCGAACACTGGCAAGCCAAGTGAAAAGATATATCCTTGGACTGTAGCTATAGTTTGCAGAATCGTTAAAAATAAGCAATTGGTTTGGTTATGAAAACTATTGTGAAGGACTGTGTGTATTTGTATTGCCCAATGTCACATAGGCCCACAGGTGCCTAGAAGAAAAAAGTATCCCAACAGATAAACAATCAACTAGCATCACTAGAATGAGCAAATATCCCACACCCCAGGCCCTTTGACCCTTCTTCTCTCAGGAACAACAAAAAAACACCCTGCTGTGCAATGGAGACGACAATGAAAACCAGAGGTGGAAGAAGTACTCAGTTATGTTACTTGAGTAAAAGTACAGATACTGGAGCAATAAATGAATAAATAAACTCAAGTAAAAGTATGACAAAATCTAAAAGTATTAAAGTACCTGATTAAAAATGTGCATAAAAAGTAGAAGTATTTCACGCAAATTTTAAGGTCTTATAAGGCTGCAAATGTAGAGATTTTGACTTTTTTTTTTTTTTTCTTTTGCTGTTTTTATTTGTATATTTTCATTTGCTCAAACTATGAACATGTTAAATTTCTCAAATTAGTTAATCTGCTTTTCAGTCATAATCGTTCTAACATTGGGGAGGAGGACATGCCTTTAGACCCACTCGTCTTTGTAAAGTATTGTCAAAACGTGGTTTTGGTGAAGCTAGCTCCTCCCTTCAAGGCAGTGTCCAGCATCATTCTGACCAGAACTAAAGAAGAGCTTTGGATGAGCAGCCAAATGTCTCCTCTTCACTCAAAAAACGTTTTGACAGTTGACAGAATTGAATTTTTCTTTTATTATGGATCATGCCTGGATGACTGAGTGATTACACTGATGTCAGAGTGCATGGTTTTAGCAGGCCGTGCAATAACTTTCCATCATTCTGAAACCCATTAAAGGTTGTCATGACCCTCAACAGCAAATGTCCGCGGCTGCTGTGTTGTTTTTGACTGGTGGGTATTTTTTTTTTTTTTTTTACTTGGTATGGGGTTTCTTAGTATGGATTTCTGCAGCACTTACGTTTTATTTTAGTTAGTAGTTTCTTGTGAATGCTCTTCATTATTAGTAAAAGCAAAGCATTTAGTGGAAGACCAGGCAGGCTTTCAACTTTCATTAATATCACAGCGCTTTGATCTTCTGGCTACGTAACATGAGCGTGCACATCCCCAGTTGTGCACGTGGCTGTTCTTGTGAAGATTCTCATTTAATCTTACCAATTATAGTCTTGATGGTCTCTCATACACTTCGCATCAATTGTCGTGGGGACAGGATGCAGAGCTCCTTTGAATATGGAAATTTATCTATTGCTAGTGCTGATTGGTTAATTCATCAAAGCCTGGCTAATACAGAGGCTTGTTGTGCTTGCTTCCTGTCAGAGGAAGAATGTAAATAATGGCTGAATAGGGTGAGCATTTGGGAGTCTTAAAGGGGAGTCAGGTGGCCATGGATTTAGTGTCCTATTTTAATATAGTTTATAATGCTCCCAGTGGCGTTGAAGTAATCTCATAATATTGGATTGTAAAAAATATATTAATAAAACTAAATTAACTAAAATCTGGTACCTGCTTGTTTCCATAGAAATCAATTTCCACAGTATAGAATTTTCTGCAGTATGGCATTAAACTGTATATTTTGTATTTATTAAAGGTCCTATATTACGCAAAATGGACTCTGAAGCTTCAAGACACAATATAATGTTACCTCATCAAAAACATACCTGCAATTGTGCTTTGTTTCATTCACACATGCTTGAGAGTAATCCTGCATTAGACTGTCTTCATCTCCAAAGCTCAAAATGCTCTGTCATGAGGCCGTGATTTTAAAAACACAGTGGAGTACTTCCTGTATTCAATCCAAGTTTATTTACATAGCACATTTGAAACAACTCCAGCAAGAAAAAGTCAACAAAAAACAACTATACAGATAACATAAAGAAGGAAAAGAGCAATAAAACACCTGCACATCCTGTCTAGCTAGTATTAAATGCCAGGGAGAAGAGGTGGGTTTTTAGTCTAATGTTAAACTGTGTTAAAGACTGAGAGGATCTGACAGGCAGAGGCAGATCTAGTCAGGTCAGATTTTTAAAGATCTGACCTGTAACTTGGCCTAGTGCTGTCACCTGCTTGTCTCTATGGAGATAAATAAGTTTAATCCCAAACTGTAGAACATTTGCAGTAAAGCAATAATATACCCATAGAGACAAGCAGGTGGTAGACCTTCCATCAAAAAAGGAGGTTGTCAGTTGCCGAAGAAGCTACTAAGACCATGATAGTTTTCTTTGTTTCACGTCATAGACAGATATTTGTTATCTCATATATTTTTTTCAACCTAGATTAATACATTATTTAAAGTTTTGTCCAAGTAGCCTTTTTCTGAAAATTATAAAATACGTATATATGCTGGCAGCTTGGCTCGGACTTCAGTAAGTTTAGCTGTTCAAAGTATTTGTATTTAACAGAGTGGTTGGAGCTCCAATTAAATGATTTAATCCGTAGCACAGTCTAATGTGACAAATGCCATTAGTTAGACTTACAGACTACAGGGAGCCCAAGCCACAGCACGAATAGAAGCCCATTTAGAGACATTTTCTGTTCACTCTCACAGTCATTAACTATAAGGCTTTTAGAGTTTAGATTTATCAATATGTAAAAGGCAGAGTACCCACTAATACACAGTGTAAGATGAGTATATAGAAATACTTTTATTGGAGAAAACCTTCATTATCAGGATTTCCAAGTGATGAAATATTAGGACAATTTTTGAATGGTTAAAAGTTTGCAAAATGGCATCCATTACAAGAAGAAATCATGGGACTGAAAACCACGAGTTGTTCACTGTATGAAAGAATTTGATGTCATAATTTTAGATGGGTCTAATCTTGTGTCTAAGCCCATTCATCTGACAACAACGATGCCTCTTATGATTGAATAACTGCCCCTACATTTGAATATTTTAGTGATGAAAAAAATGTCCTTAGTTTGTGCTGACATTGAAGACATCCAACTCTGTCAGTTTTTTTTTTTTTTGTAGCGTTCTGGTGCAAGGAAACACACCAGATTTCTTCTGGTTGTTAATTTCCTGAACTCAAGGGCTACTGTAGAACATAATCTACACCAAAAACAAACAAAATAACAGCAGTCTCCTCCTTGAGCCAGTCTCCAAAACAGACCAGTAGCTGACAAACAGAACCTTCACATCAACTTGTCACCATAGCCCTGATTGTCAGTCATTTGCACCTGAACTTCTTGCACCTGAAATTCTTGGCTAACCAGACAAATTCATACCTGCTCTCCATCTTAATTTCAAAATACAAGCAGTTTAAAATGTTATGATGTCACGTGAACACAACCCTTTTAATCCACAAGCTCCTTACTTCACCAGGTGCGCTAACCACTCTGCCACCCTGCCCGCTACTATTATAAAATGCAAATATGGGGCGGACTTGGACTTGTCCAGGTGGAGCGGTGGACTGTGCAGCTGGAGTGTACCTCTCCTCTGGATTTATGGTGTATGTGCGTCACGGTTCATTTTAGTGCCGTTATTTTCTCTTCCACTGCTCCTCTGCCCATCTTCTCATTTACTTTTCTTTACCTATATAATCCTCTTCAAGGACGAGAGGAGGCATGGGAGAAACGTCCTTATATTGGCCATAAGAATGAGAAGCCGCCTTAGCCAGCGTCCAGCTCCATCATAGTAATAGTAGGGTTATATTCATAAAGCTTTAATGCACCAAACTAGCATGAAAAGACGTTTTAATAGCCACATTTATTCTGCTCCTCTCTCATGATACTGTTAAATCTATACAGTGCCCTCAATTTGGTCACCCTTGGCAAATGTGAGTAAAGATTATATTTTACATTATACCATTATGTGTAATGTTTTAATGTTGAGGCAGCATTTTAAAAGATAGCCTGACGTTATATAGATTAGTATTAGCCTCATTAAGTTAGAGTCTAATGCGCAGATTGTCTCAAACTTGGTCTTATCATGATTCTTGTTTTAGCTTTCTACCATGTTATATGTGTTGTTCCCTCATTAAAAAAAAAAAAAAAAAAAAAAAAAAAAAAAAATGCTCAGCCCACAAGCATCACCCATGCTCCCACGTAAAAAAAATATGCATGAATATACAAAAACATGATACAAAGCTGTACACAGCAGCCTGACAAACCTGATATGTAGTTTCATTATCATGATGTACACTGAAGTGAAACTTTAAAAAAAACATGTTAATACATTTTTTTTCGTGACTAGAGCATAGCAGGTAGCATGGTGATCTAAATATGTTATATGCAGATAATAGCCCATAGAAGCATAGAAGTAAAATACCTTTTTTAAGTAAATATTATCACTACCAACTGAAAAACTATCAAAACTTGGCTTGTGGCACCCCCTCACAATCCTCTTTATATAACAAATAATGAGAGCTAGCCAGACCTTACTCCACCTCACCCATTTACGCACTTACTTCTGACTCATACTAACCCGCTCTTCAATTGCGTTTGGCATGGTTAAGCAGGAATCCCTTTCATTTAAGTAGAGAGCTAGAGAAGTCTTGCTGCTAAAATATTATAGAAAGTAGGTTGCTTTGTTCAATTTTTTATGTGCACCAACAACAATGCGCCCTCTCTCTGGGTGGCTTGAAAACAGCTTTGTAGTCTGTAAAGAACTTGGAATGATAATGCTGTCGCCCGTGGCAACCTCCACAATAAGGTAAATTGCCCTGCCCTAAACATGACAGGAAGTTGGCCATATTTGGCAGAACCTGAGGCCAATCAAATCACTCTCCTTGTTTTTGATATCTCCCCAAAGGGTTTTCTTCCAGGTTAGTTCCAGTAGCCATAAATTGTTAGCAAGCATCTTTAGATGTTAAATTGAATATTTCAGCATGGATTTTATCAACGCTTATGACAACGTGAGGCACTATTTTCTGTCACAGTTGCAGTGTATTGCCTCAGGACAGTCGTGGTTCAGCATACATATACCAGTAGTTTCAATACTGAAATTTGGGACTTTTGTCATTGCCCATCGCCTGTAGTGCTCACTGGAGAGGAAGTCTGTGTCTTCTGTCAGAGTACAGCCAGCATATTCTTGACACCCATTCACTTCATGAGAACACTCCAGACATGCTACTAAGCCATTTGAGGACTCTGCTATTATGTAAAGAAATTTCTCCGAATGTCTTCCGTCCTTGGACATATTCACTGGTACTCTCACTAAATCACTTACACCGATGACACACATTTTTTAGGCACAAGGAAAAAAAAAAACTTGACACATTTTTTATGACTTGCCAAAGTCACTCTTCCAATTAATTGTCGATGGAGCTGTTCCAAGTTGTATATCTTGAACACACAAATTAGATTTTTGGCTGTATGTCTTTCTGGCTTTGGGAGATAGTCATTCATTTTCACAAACACTGATTAAAATGCCTCAAACAGCAAAGCTACCTGTACTGAATGCAAAATATAAGGATGAATGGAGTAAGTGCAAACCTAATCAATTTGCAGTATGTGTTTTTAAATAAATGACTTTTCAGTTATGTACATTTTGTCATGTCCAAATGCAGTGGATTAAATAATGTTCTTGTTTTTTAAAAAGTACACTAAGTCCGTATCTCCGTTCCAAATCAATCCATTGCCTCGTTTGAGAAACGACCAAAAACAGTGGAATGCGACATTGGGGTCGTCCCGGGCCAGCATCGCGATGACGAACTGCAGAGTGAGTGTGTACATACAGAATAAATTAAAGTATAAATGAAGTTTGCTGCAGTCTAGAAGATATTGTGTGCAAGTTACAAAGTACAAATATTAAATAGTGACTTCTTTTTTCTTGTATAACTTTTCTGGCCCTTACATCACACGCCATGGAATCATTGAAGTTGAACAGATATAGACAGAGTTGTTCTTGCTCTAATGCAACTGAGCTGTCGCAATGTTTAACACGTTATGGACATCACTTCCACTTGAATACACCACAATTATTATAATGCCTTTAATTTATACAAAGTTTTTGCTGCTTTACAGTGCATTACTCATTCTTTTAATTCAAGCGCACTCAAATCCATATTGGCAAGGTGGGTATAATGTCCAAGAATATGACATCTAGTAGTCCTGGCCATTCTTCAAACTGGAATATTAGGCCCACACATACAGGACAATGTGGGGCGAGAATTCATACCAAAATAATGTTACTTTTACTGTTACTACTGTTACTCAAACGATGACTAAAATACTGCAAATCGCTTTCTGTTGTTCTGTTGTTTTGTTTAATTTCTGCTAAAGCTTCAAGGGCATCTGAGCTCATTGTATAAAACCTCTTCAACCTCTTCAAGACGTCTGTGTTTATTGTTTTGGTGTAGAGGACAGTTGTGCCCGATGTCCCTGTGTCTTTGTCATTTGGATGTTCCCAGATGACCTCAGATAGCAGCAGTCGATTGTCCAGCTCATAGAACACCATGAAGTACCTGTGCCACATATTATATGATCTATAATACATCATATTTATGTTTTGATGTTATACAGCAGCGACATGAAATCGTTATGGCATTGGTCAATAGATAGTTATAGTGGTATATAGGGTTTTGCCTTCTTGTCATTGAGTTTTAAATGGAAAGACATTCTACAGAGTGACGAGGGCAAAGATGAGTTGAATTGAATCAGAATTGAATGGTTGAACTGCACAGGACACATGAAGACCCAGGACCAGACTGGAATAGACGAGGAGAGGAAAGGTTCTACACCAGCAGTTGTGCCAAAGAGGTCACTCTATTGTATAAAGCACTTCTGTAATCACTGTGGAAAAATAAATAAAGTGATAAAATAAAATGAGTGGTGGAGACTTCAAGTACAAAAAAAAATAAAATTGAAAAAAATAAAATAAAAAATTTTTAATAATTTGGAAGGATGGCCATTTTAGCCATATATAATTATGGTACTTTTTTTTTTTTTTTTACTGCTTTACCACTTTTGGGCGACAGTAGTTCAGTTGGTTGGTTGGAGTGTGTGTCCTCTGATTCGAAGGTTAGTGATTTTCACTGCTCTGAATGTGTGACCCTTATGTGTCTGTGTGAATATGTGTGAGTGAATGTGTGAGCGAATGTGTCATGAATGTGTATGTGAACAGGTGAGTGAATTGAAGGTGGAAAAGCACTGTATATAAATGTGACCATTTACCATTTTAAAACAGTAGGTGTCTGCTGTTACAAGGTTGTGACATACTCTGTCAGAGATGAAAATGAGCTCCAGGTTTGATCTCCCTTTGCCACATCGTTATAGTTCTCAGACGATTCATTTCTTGGTGAAAAGGTACAGCTTGTTTTTCACAATAGAAAAAAGAAATAGAAAAATAATAGGGACCAGATGTGACATTGAATAGACTATACTGCTGCTGAAAAGAACCCACCAAGGCTGAATTATGGGATTATAGATGTTTACTGAAAAAGATGTAAAGCGTTATTTTATTAAAACTGGAGTAGTCGTGTTATTTAAGTGTTGTAAGAAATAATGTCTGAAGTTACAAAACTAATCACTGAAATTAAAATAAACATATATTGTTCTTTCTTGTCGAGTCAAATGGACTTTTTTCATAGGGGAAAATAAGTTGTCCTCATCAGTATTGTCATTGTCAGGCCAAGATTACACAGACACTCTGCCCGGCCATCTGTCAGGTTGAGTTTGACAGCCAGGGCATGCAACAAATACACAGATTAAACCTGCCCTGCATGTTTTGGCTACATGGTGTCACATTTAATTATTCCTCAGTGAATCATAGACATTTTTTAAACAGCACATAAAGCCAGTTTGAATTTTTTAATATGATTCTTATAGCTTCTAGTGCGGTTGTGAAAAGCTAACTACTACTACTTTTAGGATACTATGCTTCCGGACTAGCATAAAACCTCATAATAACATTAAATAAACTACCATTATTATGTGAGGAAAATTACATTCTATAATCAAAAAGAGCCTTTTCTGTTGTATTGTAAGTGAGTCTGAATTTTTTGTTACACACCAGCTCATTCAGTTTAAAAAGTTTATGTATTTGACCAAGTACATTTTAGTCAAGTTGAACCCCTGGTAGATGGAGACATGCACATCCGATAAAAGGTCCAAAGACAAAAACTGTACAAAAGAAAGAACAGAGCCACACTGCAGTTCTTTAGAGTTCCCTCTTTTATTATAAACACCGAAACGTGAGGTTCTGGGGTCAAGCCCTTCTTCCGGCATGAAGGATTCAGTTCCACACCTGTTAAGTACAAACCCAGGTAGTCATCTGACCAATCATGTGACAGGAACGCTAATGAGTACAAATGACTTTTAAATAAATTATGAGATTATAATTGTTCAATCGAATCCTATTAAAGATGATGTAAACGGGTGGCCAATGTTGTACAAGTGGTGTATTAGTTTAGCTTGTTTGTTGATGTAGCTATTGAGCAAGTATAAATATATAATATGTCAAAATGGGATTTATATTATAATCCACCTATCACTTCCCTCAAACATGTATATTATATATGCAATTTAAGCTTACCCAAGGTCAAAAACCATATCAGTTTTGGATGCTCCTGCAAAGTCTCCTCTGTCCCCACACATCCTGAGTAAATATGGCATGACGGTAAAAAAAAAGTAATTCATTTCTCCCGAACTTCTGTTATTTTTCACTAGCTTCAGTTTTTGATCCATCTATCTGTGACAAATCAGCATTGCCCAACACAAGACAGCCTTTGTAGTGTTATCTCATACAAAAAGAAAACACAACACTTCTCAGAAATAGCGGGTACAAATTAACCGCCATGACACTATAGTCCGTCTTGCAATAAAAACATTCACCTTTGATTGCCAAGGACTTCCGTCATCTTGTCGAAAGCGGACAGCGATTTAAGAGCTGCTGGTGTTGACAGACTATTATCGGGCGAGTCAGAGTCGGAGATTTTTTTGGCTTGCGGTGGGAATACTGTGGCAACTCGATGCTATGGATGCCTCTTTGACAGTAAGCTCTCTCTTAAAAACATAACTGCGCCCTTCACGTTTTCACAGTGTACTGCGCATCTCTATTACCTAACAGCCTCTGCTGCAAATCCCAAATGCAAACTAAAGTGGCATCAAAAAACTTTTCACTCCAAAGCATTCCATGCAAAGGTTATCCCCGCCTTTACCCTGTTCAGAAGTCATCAGTGTGTGGAGGAGAGCTGAAATTATTTGGCACTCTCAGCTAGCCAGATTCCCTAGCGTCTACATACTCATTTCCTGTTTCAGTGACTTCCTCTCCTGATGATTTTTGGCCATGCATGTGCTCCGCTCTTCATGCGCTCCCAATTTTCGATGGGCACTGATTACAGATAGAAAAAGACATTTTATTTTTTTATTTTTTTCAGTTAGATTTATTTTCATGCTGGCACTGAAACCTTGTTTGTTAGTCTAGTCCTTAAACCATTCTACCCTGTTATAAATGTATGTGCATAATATTAGCAATTAGCACCTTGAAAAACATAAATTATTACTGTGAGTGGGCTCGCCTCTCCACAGATCTCTCCCCAAAGTATTGTTACCAACTTTTCCTAATGGAGATAGAAACTTTAATGACATACATTTTAGGCAACGTAGTAACATCTCCATGGAGACGAGTAGGTAGCGCTGAATCTCCACCATAAAAAGTTATAATGTTCCTTTAATAAAAAAATAAAATAAAATAAAATAATGTTTATTTTAGCCTGTTAATGCTGCTTATAGAGTATGCAGTGCCTTTCCAAACTATGACCAATAACTACAAAAAAAGTACTATGAATACCGAATATAATCACATGAAGGGATAAGGAATATGTTACAAGTCATCCAAATCCTGCCTCACGAGGTCACTGAAGAAATTGAGATATATACTACCAGTTTTCTTTACCAATGGAAACTGCATTCAATCTGACCCCCAGCTAGGACAGAGGTGTACCCTGCATTTGGTGTCAGACAGAGGGCATGATTTCCCTCGGGGTGCCAAAATAGTCCAGCCACAGGGGCCAGACACAGAGCTGGAGAGAGATTTGGGAAAGAAAACTGAAATGTACAGCAAGTAATTCAAACTGTGTATTTGTCAAAGAAAAACACCTGAACTCATTTCTCATTCATGGTTGGTTCTAATTGCTCAAAACAAGCACGTTTAATTATTGACGTCAATTACTATGTCCAAAGAGTAACCTATATTTACATCGGGAGCAGATTTAGTGCACGCAAATTAATTTAAAGTGGCTCTAGGCCTATCCGATTTTCTTCCTTGTAGTTGAGTAAAATTAAGATAAAAATAAGACTGCTTTGGTCTGTCTGAATCTAAGTATAAAGTGTGTTATTGTTTGAGAACCAAGTGCGCTGTTAGCATGCCACTTGTTTTTAACTTTACCATGATCAGAAAACTCTGCTCTGGTCTCTTTAAGTTGAAAAAATGCAACATTTATAATCTTGAGTCCACACCCTCTGACCCTCTTTTTCAAATTTGACACATATGTCAAAGAAAATTAACTCATAACTTATAGGCAGGCTGCTGCATGATGGGTAATATAACCTAAATTGTTAGCACTACTCTTGAAATCCCATCTCTATTCAGTGCATGTCTAGCTTTTCATCCTTGCAATTCCCTGAGGTCAAATTAGCTCGCTCTTAGCATTCTGTTCTTTCAAAGCAAATATCAAATTCAATCAAATTCTTTAGCAAAAAATGTATTTCAGGAGAACTCTGCCCTGGTCGTACATTCCGTTCATGTATCCCAAAGACGATGAATGCTTTGAATGTCAGACATAGCTCAGATACGCGGGCTTTTCAACCTTTTCATTTTGCCATTTTTCATCCTTTTTTTTCACCCGCGGTTGTGTTTCTGGCACCTGGACTAGACTCGCTGAGACACAGCCGAGCTAACCGTGACCTGGAAGGCTTTTATCACAGCACGACTCATTAACCTGACACGGGGAGAGCGCGGGCCGGGCAGGAGAGCATGTTCTTGGCACAAACAAACCGGCCATCCTTCGAAACACCCAAATACCCAACATGTGTAACGCTATGCAAGAACAGGCAGCGACCAGCCCACATTCACACAGTTATGAACGAGGTAACTGCAGAATCCATCACTGACATGTGTGTGGACGCCCTCCTCCTTTGTGCTAATGAAAAACACCAGCGACAATTAAAAGGTACACAATGGACGACTTACACGTACTTTACTATAAGCATGTTTTCAGTGGTCCAATAGGTTGACTAAAGTGGAAAGTATTTGAAGCAACATACTTCAAATACATGTGATTATAACGAAAAAGTGACGTGTACTTTAATTTTTTTTTTTTTTTTTCATATACAGTACAGTATGTTATTTTCTGGCGGTTGTTAACTTCAGGAAATGAATCGGACAAAAGCAGAAGATCGGGAAGGCTCAGACAGTTGCATCATTTGCATCATCGAAGTCAAAGACACTCCAGTTTCCTGTGACTGTCTCCTGTCTTTACATTGTCTCCTGTCTTTACATTGCTACAATGACTCTTATATACTTGTGCTTGGTTAGTGATTAGCTCGACACGTACAGCTTACCAAACCTTATCTGTGTTTAGCGGAGCCAAACGTATAGAAAACATGTACAAAGGTCACTTGCATCATACAGACTATTACAGAATATAAGATGAGTTGGCTGGGAAATGTGCAGCTATACAACATGTTAACTGCGACAGAGTGTAAAAACAGGTATTTATCTGATCCTAAGTTCAGAGTACACATGCCACGTAGTACACACACAGACAAACATATGTTCAGGTATGATCTTGATCATGTTATATCAAAAAATCATTCCCGACAAGGTGGCACATCATTCAGCACATTCTTCATCTTCATTATCTGCTTTCCAGGTTTGATTAGATTCTTTAGTTTATAACGTGTTATTAACCAAATGCACTTTAGAACTTCATGCATACATTTGAATAGATTTATTTCAAAATTTATAGGCAGAAATAAATGATTGAATTAGCATTAGAAGTACAACTTTGACCAAAGCTTCAGAGTTAACCAGGCCTGAAAACAGATATTTGGAGCAGGCATCTGTCACTTCATCTTCTTTTATGTAATTATTGTATCAGCAGTAGTGGCTTTGGCAGAACTCCCATTTGCTTGGCACACTGAATACTGCATTTCAGTGCATATCAAAGTGAGGAAGAACTGAACATCTTAGAGAGCTTTTTAGTGAATGTAAATGCCAACTAGAGACAGATGTGACTTGGAGAAGGTGCTAAGTGAATCACAGGTGTCAGTGCTAATGAGGGAGGAGTATTTTGCCAAACATTAGCGAATGAGTAAGGTCAGATTGTAGGACCACGAGAGATATTTTCTTTGTGGGTTTCTGCATGTGTGTTTTTGGTAGATGAATGGATGACACCCAGTTTACCATATCAAACCAAAGCATTCATAATTTACTTATCATGGGAGTAGTTATTCGTGACAGGTTCCTTAGTTAAGCCATGTAACAGGGTCAAGGTGTGTGTGCCGTTTGAATATCTTTTGGAAGCATTAGTGTTTCTCATTTAGCATAGCATCGGAGCATACAAAACACCAAGACGGTGCAGGAAGAAATGTTATTGCACTGAGGAGCGGTTCAAATGAGGCTAAAAATTAATAGCTGCTAGCTTCAGAGTTGTGATGTGAAGTTGCTGATGTGATTAGAATAAGTATGGTAATAGTTCGTTTTAACAACATGAAGGAGCATTTTTACGAGCCCCGTCTGACAATGTCACAACAGGAAACCAAGAATTTTTAGTAGAGAGTGTAATTTTGCGGGATTACTCAAACATGTAAAACAAAATACAATGAAATAACTGCAGCGTGAAAGTCCCAGATAGATTTTGAATTAGAATCCCCTTAAAGCAAAATTGACTTTTCGGCGCTTTTAACCATGTTGTACCTGTTTTCCCGTCTCACCCTCTCAAAGTTGTTTTGGAGGTTTGTGCATGTTTGAGCAATCTTTAATCGCTTATTTTCATATTGCCGATCGCCACAGGCATACACTTATTGCCGTCTGTTTACTTACTTTATTTTCTTAATCGATGACATGTGCAGGATTATGCAGCATCGCATAGTCATTTTGGTACAAATGAAAAAAAAAACATCCACTACTTGTTTGTGTGATCTGGAGCTACACATCCAACACCTTCACAGATCTTTTTTGCGATTACGTCAGCTCCCATTGGGCACACGGAAACTAGTGACCTTGTTTCTTTTATTGAGTTGTTTTAGAATAATTTTGTGATTTAAAAATGTGCAAATTATAATGGAATAATCCACAGGTATCAAAATAAATAAATAAATAAATAAATTTAAAAAAAAAAGGTTCGGTTTAGCTGTGCATATGAAAGTTTTTATTCTGCAGTCCTCTCTTTTGATGTAATTTTTTAATATAGTTATTTATGTTGTGATTTGCTTGCATTGTGATTTTAATGTCTGTCTTCCTCTGTAAAGCACCATTAATTACTTTGCGTACTAATTGTGCTCTACAAATAGACTTGCCTTTCTTTGCCCAGATTATATTTATACAGCAGACACAAGGACAGTAGGTCTTCTTTAATAATTATTATTTGGATTGCTTTACCTCTACTATTTCCTTTTATGAAGTCACATAACTGACCTCTAAGGATTTCAGGTATCCTCTTAAACATTTTTATCACCTCTTACTATCTGATCGCTACATCGCCGCTGTTGTTACCGTACGGAGGAGAGGTTGGGAGGTGTGCCCAGTTTATCTGTATCTCACTCCCCTGTGTCTTATGGACCTCACCTCTGCCCCCACCTCTCTCCTCTTCCTCTCTCCCTCTCGTTTCTCTCTCTACCCCTTCTACCTGCCACTGACCCACGCTGCACCCCCTCCCCTTTTCCATTTTCCTCCCAATAACAGCATGACAAATTGAAGCTGCCACAAAACCATCTATCATTGTCCTACATCTCATCCTAGCTCTGCCCTCCGCTCCATCCTCTTTTGGGCCTTTTTTTTTTTCTTTTTGTATCTTTCTCCAGGACATCCCTCTCTTCATGTTCCTCTCGTCTTAATGGCTTTGCAGGCGCTTTATCTTTTTTGCCCTGTGTCCCGCTCATAACCTCATCTTGGCTGTTATTGCCGTGTACACTAAGCGCGACATCTCCATCCCTCTTTTTACAGTTTATCTTCTAGTTTTTTTTTTTTTTTTTTTGTTTTTCAGTCTTTTACCGTAATATTCGGGTTGTGTTCTGATTGTGTTGCTGTTCTGCATGCCCCCCTGACAGATGCATTACGGTACAGATTTGAACACTTCAGTAATCTCACACCAAGGGAATAGCAGCGATAATGGGGAGATGGTACCTAAGTGGGACATAAAATGTAGTACTACTATAGTATAAGCATAAGGGGGGAGAATTTGTTGTGAAGGCAAAATAATGGACTCGCCTGTGATTAAATTCAATGCCATTATTCTCCATTAAAAGTAAAGTGTTATTACCATGAACCATGCAGGCACCAAGAAGACATTAATTACTTTGTGTGATGAAAAAATCCTGCAACGTGACAGATCATAATAAATGCTGGGTCTGTTGTGTCAATGATCGATTGCTATCTGTGGGAAAAGTTCTGGCATCAACGCTCGGCAAAAGTTCAGATTTTACTGATTGGATGTTAAGTGTTTTAACTTAGTAAGTACTTTGACTTATCTACTTCAAGTTCATGTTCTTCATTTGATATCTGGCGCACGATGGTGGCTGAGGGCTTAGCGTTCCTGGGCTGGGCCACGGGGCTGTTGTGATAACACACTTTGAAGTAAGATATTAAGATATATGACTGAAGAAAATATAGACGATAAACGACAGTACTGAAACACATTTATGCCACTGACACGATGTCCCTGGAATAGGCTTATCACCAGAAAACTATTCTAAATCTATTCTAAATAAATCTAAAAGCACATACTGCAATAAATAAACAGCAGAATGAAACACTTTAGTTAAAGCTATAGAAGTTATTTATTCAACCTGCTACAGCTCAAATCTTATCATAGAACAGAAAGATAACACAAAGTTCACCACTTGTACAAAGAAATTCCCATGATAAATACTGACCCCCCAAAATAATTGTTCCATCTGTGAAGTTTGCATGTTCTCCTTGTGTCTCGGTGGCTTTTCCTCTAGCTACTATTGTTTAAAGGAAACGTGTTGTGTGACATAGAGTTTTATGAACTTTTAACCATGTCATAACAGGGTACCCTCACCGTTAGTTTAAATTTGTTTTTATGTTTGAGTGATCCTGCATTACATTTGAGGCTTGAGTGCTCAGAAAATCTCCAGTTTGTACTTATTTGGAATTACACACAACATGTAGATCCTGCTCATATATAGTTTAAAAATGCCATGTAGCCGTTTCAACAAAATGACATGTAAATAAAGAAACATGGAAATAAAGATGCAATGCTCAGGTGAAAGAGAACAGGCAGAGCCGCTCGAGTTCTGCAGTTTGAATAAGGTGTTGATGGACCTAGTTCTATTATTTAGCCATTTTAGAAAGAAAATGTGGTTTACAATTAACAAAATATAAAATAATGATGTATGTTTTAGTTTAAAACCAAATACCTGCACCTCTCACAATTAACACAGTAGTATAATCAGTTTAATCATTGGTTGACTTTCTGCAAATCTCTCTAGAACTTTTGAACCTTTTAACTCACATCGTAAAAAAAAGTACTAAAAATAATCAAAACAGCACCTCCTCTTGTGTTACATTTTTCACAGGCAGGCACAATAATCACACCCAGCTCTTGTATATTCAAACTCCAGTGTTCAAATTGAAACGGGGCAAGTTGGCAAGCTCTTTGGGTGATGGATTGTTATTACTTGCTCAAATATGAATCATCTGCTGAATTTAAAGGGCTTTTCATAAATAATTTGGCTTTTCATAAGTAATAGGAGAGAATTAAACCTGCGGTGCGTGCGAGGTGGCGGCTTATCCTACAGCATTTGTCAGTGTCAGACGGTATTAAAAGTGCTGGGAGAAAAAAAGAGGAACTTAAGCATTGTGTTGGTGACGAGGCTGATGGTTGCCGTGGTGACAGGACACAGCTGGAGGGTGTTTTAACATAATGCAAAGGGTTGATGGCCCTGACAGCAGCAATCAGCAGCATACTGATATATTAGACATACAACAGCAGGCAAAGTCAAAATCATATGACCTTAAGACGCTACCGTACATCTAATATTAGAGCGACCTGGATTTGACATTTTCAAAGTTTTCTAATCAAATTTCCATCTTTAAAGTGTTTTTTTGGGGGTGTTTGCAGGATGTAACATATTGTACATTTATTTATCAATGCCTGGGGTCTCATCAGAGAAGCTGGAGGAAGTGTCTGGGGTGTGGGAAGTGCGGCCCCCACAACCCAGCCCTGGATGAACAGAAGAAAATGGCTGGATGTTTTAGATGCTCAAAATGGCGGACCCCTAGCAGAAAATATTACACAGTGCACCTTTAAATTATTCCTTCAACATGTTTGCATATCATTGCATTCATTCACCTAACTGTTGTTTCTCAAGTAGAAAAGTTACACAGTGCACTTCTAAATTATGTCTTCAACATATTTGCATACTTGCATTCATTCACCTAACTGTTGTTTCTCAAGTATTTTGTTGGGCAATAGGGTACATGAGTAGCAGGGTACATGGGTAGTCTCTCATTGGTGAAGTGCATAGTCACTGTATGAGTCTGATCTACACACTAACACAGATTCGCAAATGTCACTAAAACCTTCACCAAACCCAGTGTTGTTGTACTAAACGCATCCCCAGAGGTCACATGTGCAGATCACCTCTATCACCCGGTGACCTTTTCGTCATCATAGGTGGCCCAGTTAGCGCCCTCATACCTCTTGGACCCCTACACTCCAGAGAACTGAACTTTTTTGTGTGTGGACAGGGACAAGGGCCACTATGTAAATCGTGCTAACTCGGTGTTATTATGGTTATTTATGCGTTCAACAGTACTGACCTTAGCAGATTGAGCATGATAAAAAGCACTACACCTCCAAATTGAATCAAGAGAGGGTTATTTTCGTGAGTGGAACCTCATCTTGTATGGGCTGTAGTGGTGTAACCTTCGGTGCTGCTTGGACATTCTCTTTAGATGTGCTCCAAAACTTTAGTTAGGTTCATGTTTATGAGTAGCTGAAGGTGAGGTAGTTATACCACCTCCGTATATGTATTAGCACTAGTCCCTGCCCACCTGCTGTTTGACCTTTTACTTGCAGGAAGGCATCGGTCGCCAGTGGTGGTTGGAGTAAAGATGCAGGGGTGAAAAGTTACTCAAATAAAAGCAAAAATATCACATAAAAAAAAAAAAAAAAATCTATTTAAATAATAATAATAATAATATATAATAATAATAATAATAATAATAATAATAATAATAATAATAATAATAATAATAAATAATAATATCGACTGAAGTTAAAGTATTTAAGTACCTGTTTAAAACTGTAAAAAAGTTGTTAAAGTGTTAAATGTAATGATATTGTATGAAAAAATTATACACATTTTGGTCATAGTGACAATATGTTTACATTTCTTAATTTTTCTGATGAATTCTGTGTATTTATTTTTGTTTGCTCAAAGCCAAACCTTAAACTCGAAAACTTTAGTCAGGATGTTACTGCGAACATGGTAAAAATAACCCCTCAAATCATCTGAAAAGTACTTTTTACTTTCAATCCATTTCAAAATGTTGTGGAGTGGAAAGTACAGATACTGCTCTCAAATGTAGTGAAGTAAAAGTAAAAAGTATCCACTGTAAAATGTACTTAAGTAAAGTACAGATCCCTAAAAATTCCACTCAAGTACAGTACTTTATTTCTTGTACTTGTTACTTGTTACCTTTCACTACTGCAGGTCTATGATAATGTGCACCCTAACCCTTTTGACCAAATGAAAGATAGAGTATTTTGTTTTGAATTACTACGGCAAAGGTGCATATTTTTCCCCTTGTGTATCAGGTAAAACCACTGACACTGGTATACATGTACCTAGTAGTAATAGTATAGCAGTAATTTATTAAATTGGTAAAATGGCAACGTTTTATATAGTGCTTTTCCACCTTCAAGGCACTTAAAGCCCTTTACATCAAGTAATCACTCACCCACTGACACACACAATCACACACCAGTGTACGCAGACACAGGGAACGAGATGAGTTAAGTGTGTTGCCCAAGGACACAATGAAAGCATTCACCTGTAGGACCTGAAATCATACCTGCCAATCTGTGAGTCAGTGGATCTTACTGGTCTCTCAGGGATGTTTATGTCGAGAGCCTTCAGATCAGTGGACAAACACTAACTAACTGTGCTACTGTCGCACTAGGGGGCGCTATGTACATTTTTTGATGGTGTCTGAAATCATCTGTTCTCTGGGATGTAGTTTCACCTGGAATGGTCCACTAAACAGTCAAAAATGTTTCCATGGAGACAAGCAGGCGAGCCATACTGTGGAACGTGACATTTTCACAAAACTAGCACGTGACATACCCTCCACCAGAAAACTTGACTTTCTCGTGTTTGTTGACTGACTCTCTCATGTTTTTGAGATATTTGTGCGTGGACATTTGAACTCCTAAACGTGTCTGGAAGCAGCTGCCCACGCATCCCGCCGGTGGCAGACAGACAGTGATAGTGTGATAGATGCATGTGATTATGGGTCGGCACGTCGACATTTGTGAAACTGTAAAACTCTTGAGTAATCTGTACTTCCTGGTGTGGGAAATGCCTCATCTGATAAAGGCGACCAACGCAGCCTCTCTCATTTATCCACTGACCTCTGGAGCTGCAGCGCACACTGTATACAGGAGCAACACAACGTCTGGAAATAGCATCGTTTGCCTCGTCATCCCAAAATACTCAAGGCTTATTTTGGGTGGTAGTTATGTGCAAAGTAATGTATCAATGTGTAGATAAGAGCTGTTTTCAGTTTTAGTGTATTAGCTCCTCCCTTCAGAGAAAGATAAGGCAGTGTCCAGCAAGTAATCTGACCAGAACTAAAGATGAGCAGCCAAACGTCTTCACTCCTACGATGATTTGTCCAGTTGACAGATTTTACTTTGGCTTTTACTATGTATCAATATATAAAGCATACATATAAATATACTGTTGGATTTAATAATAAAGCAAAGCATGTTACATTTAAAAACAGCAGAAACAGAAAGTACATTTTTCTGAAGTAGTCTCTGAAGTACTTATTTTTGTTACTTAAGCAAAAAAATAAAAAAAAATACTCAAGTGAAAGTAAAAGTGCCACATGAAAAAAAAAAAAAAATGACTTAAAGTATTAAAGCACCCATTTAAAAATGTGTTTCTAGAGTAAAAGATAAAAGTGTTTTCCACAGTTTCAGATCTAATAAAGCTGACGACAGAAATGACTGAATTCATTTTTTTTTCCCTAGCTTTTTATTGGTATATTTCTGTATTCTCAAACTATGAAAATGTTTAAAATAAACCCTCTGCCCTTTCAACAGATCTCAAACGATAATGAAAATACTTTAACTTTTCAGTCCTGTTCAAAAATGTAGTGGAGTACAGAAAGTACACATACTGCTCTCCAATGTAGTGACGCAAAAGTGAAATATATCCAAAGTACAGATGCTTAAAAGACAGTACTACTTTTACTTTGTCACATTCCACCACTGTTATTACAGAATGGGTTGAATTAGTAAACCGAACTGATAGAAATAAGTAACCATCTAAAATAAAAATCAGAAAACGTAATGAGGCATAATGAGGACCAACAGTAAATAGTCATTTTTAGATGTCCCCAACCCCAAACAAATATATTTTTTTTCTGTAATGGACCTGAAAGTATTATTGATATTGGTAGAGGACTGAACAAAATAACTTACCTTTGCCAGTACATTATGTCTTAATCTGTTTCTCAGTTATAAAAAAAGACATATTGTTGCTTTTACATTAGTACTTTCATTTTGTATTCATGCCCATTTCTGCTTAGGTGTTAATCTACTAAATGAAGTACTCCTCCATTAAGGAACTGTCCAAAAATACTCCTTAAAAGATGTAATTATAAACCTATGTTCATTAGCACCTCATAATTATCGTTGCATGCTACTAACAGATTTTTCATCTTTGAGTAAAATGTCTAAAGTTCCTACTGACTTGTATATACCGCAGTTACTTTGTCTGTAAGCACTAATAGCCTCATATCGTGTTGTAACTATGCCTTCCTGCTGCATAATACCAAATGCAATTATACACAAATCCCACAATAATGTCGGAAAGTTTTGTGTCTGTGAAATTGTTGCTCTGGGCTCCGGAATATTGCCCAATTCCCGAGAGGCCGGCTCAAAATACAGTGCGAGTTATAAGGGTAATTGCAAAGCCAACCGCTCAGAAAACAAGTATACAGTAGGTAACCAGAAGGTGGCCTATCAGAGGGCCGGAGCTCTGGAGAAAATGTTCAATTAAAGTGCAGCCGCCCCAGTGGAGGGAATAGAAATGCCACCAGGTGTCCTTGTGGCCCTGCTTTACCTGAGTGGAGTCATTGTATACAGCTGATTGTTGTGCTGTACTGTTAAACCGGGCAGCTTGTGTGCTTTTTTGAATGTTCAGGGGAAATACTTTTGCCCAAGAAAGTTCATATACTGTTGTAGCAGTAGAAGATATATAACAGTAATAAGTAACAGTATAAAGAAAAGTACAGAGTTGTGTGTAAATGAAATGCGTTGTGTCAAATGTATCCAAATTTATGATGCATTAATGTCATAAAATGGGTTTGGTTTGTCAAAAGTATCAAAAATCTGATACTAATGGCAGTGGTGGAACGTACCAAAGTAAAAGCAGTAAAGTATTTAAGTTCACATTTTAGTTACCTACTTCACTACAATTGAGAGCAGTATCTGTACGTACTACTCCACTACATTTTCAACTGGACTGAAAAGTAAGTATTAATAAGTAAAAGTATTATAAGTAAAAGTGTTTTTTATGATAGTTTGAAACCTGCTGAAAAGGCTGAGGGTTTATTTTCAATACGTTCATACGTTTGAGCAAATTAAACAAAACAAAAACTAAGAAAAACAGCTGGAAAAAATGATTGATTGAGTTATTATGTTGGGATTCAGCAAAATCTTTATCAAAAGCACTACATTTGAAGCTTTATAAGACTCAAAATGTGCACAAAATACTTACGTCTCTACTCTTTACAATTTTAACCAGTACTGTAAGTAGTTTATTTATTTATTAATTAATTAATTTATTTATTTATTTTTATTTTTTTTCTGTGATACTTGAACTTGTTCGTGTTGACACTGGAAAAAAAAAAAAAAAAAAAAAAAATCACAAAAACATATTATGCACAATATAAACACACAAAATTTATCAGCACTAGTACAGACCCATATGGTAACTGTACTTGCACTTTTTTTAGTTTTTTTAATCATTGTGTTATCAAAATTGGTAGAAGATTATTTCAGTTTCTTTTTTTTAATATTTGCTGACAGAGAAGACGATTAACCTTTTACGAGTTAATTTTTTTATTATGTGGAAATGTTCAGTAATTACAGAGATATTAACCATGAACCAGAGAAAGGCAGAATAAGTAATACGAGTAGCTGAAGTTAATTTTACCAGAATTTCTATATTCAGATGCTATTTTCTAGTCCCTCCTGTATTTTGTGTTTAACATTAGACGTCTTTTCCATTGAGTCTCCTCTTGTTTGGGTACAGTGTATGCCGTGTTGAGCTTATGCATATTCAGATGTACCTTTGAAGTGTGCCTCTCTGGTCTGCGAACGCCCACAGTACACACATACAGCTTTTTAGCGCATCGAATTAAAGCGCTGTTTTTAGCTTGTTCTTATTAAATCTTTGTTATTCTCCAAAACATAACCAACATCTGAGTGAGATATTATTACACCTTCACGTAGATTTGTTTCACTATGACTCACAGTGAGGGCTCCGCAGTTAATCGAAATTTAATCAAGATGGAGATTGAGATCATTTCATCACTGTTCAGCTTAGGTATTTTTAGTCCACTGAGGTTCATCTGGCCTTTCGACAATTTATTTTAATAGATTCTTTTTCAGACCAAGGCTTAGTTCATTTTCAAACATCATCGCTGGATTAAAAAAGGCAATTGAAATACAGAAATGTGCCCATGGGACTTTAAACCGGGACGAGGGGGCCTTTTTACTGTCACACACCTGGGGTACTGTGCTGATGAAGAAGGAGATACAGATGGCGCTGTTCTCCTGTCTTCACCAGTAGGAATACAGCACCAAAACCTGTTTAAATCAGCTGACTGGACACGTCACAGCAACATCATATGACTACTCAGAGGAAGAACGCTAGTGAGCAGTCCAAACTCTCAGGGATGAAAACAAACTAAACCTTGGCCTGAAAAAAGAATCTATTAGAATAAAAGAGGTGTTTTTAATCGAGCAGTCTATACCCAATTGCTCTTTAGTGAAAGCATGTGGTCTGGAGTTCAAATTGACTATTCTTTGTGTTCAAATGTGCTGATTACGTCTGTCTTGTTCATGAAATCAGTGTTGCAAGCCATTTTAATTTGTTTTTTTATACTGTAATTAATTTTATTGCCATATCGTTCAGCAATCCTTACAATACATATAAATGTTACAGTTAATAAACGTCTGTCTTAGCTTTTACAGCTGGGACTCAGAACATATCCCAGTCTCTGCATTTCCATATTCATGTTTCTACTGCAGTTTTCCAATAAAGCCATTACTTCTGCAGCAGGTAATCAGTGGCATACTGGTGAAGGCGGAGAGAGAGCGAGAGAGAGAAAAAGGGAAAAAAAACTAAAAATGAGTGGTTTTCCAGGAGTTGGTAGGAGGTCCGTGGGCAGCCAAAATTGCTTTAGTGGATGGGCTGTGCATGAGGAGCGTCAAATGAAAAGTGATTTTTGTAGTTAAAATAAAAATGCTCTCTGGAGAGAATCACTGTAAATGCTTCTGTGTAAATGAGCCCATAGGGACGTAGTATTAGGACTAACAATGTTCGCTCATTTATTATGACAACACTTATCACCGTGTATTTAATGTGAACCCGGGTGCTATTTGCAGTGCAAAAATGTCTTCCATTAAATCAAAATTTAAATTCCATTTGGTGTCTGACGGTGAACACGACATTGTGCAAATGACATTTTTTATTTAACAGGCTTTTTAGCTTTGCTCTGCCTCATGTCGGTTACAGCCAATAACCCTAAAATAATATTCGCTCAGCGCTAGCACAATATTTTCACACTTATACTGCACTGGGTTAACACTGTTTAGGCTAAAATAATACTATTGCCCTGTACCTATTTTTTGTTGTTTTTTTGTGATGACTTCTGCTGTGATATGGGGTAAGAGAACAGGCCTGTATCTATTTTGTACTTTTGTGAAATAATTATAACAACTTATCACTAATCACCAGATAAAAAATAAATAAATAAAAACTTAAGTAAAAAAAAAAGAAAACAATGGAATGTAACGACATAAAAGTAGTAAAGTACTATACTTCAGTACACATTTTAAGTATCTGTACTTTACTTGGGACAGCAGATGGAAATAACCTTTAGCTGTAATCCACCGTGTTTACGTTCATGTTGAATCATGTTTGTTCATTAACATGCATTGTCCCAGTCAAATAAATAAATAAATAAAAAACTTAAGTAAGTGGATACTTTTTACTTTTACTTCACCCATCACTTGAATCATTTGGATGATTTCAGCCCTGGAATTGCCAACCTGTGAACTGAACTAAAGGTAAAAGGAGCTGTTACCTTAAAAAAAAAACAAAAAAAAACAAAAAAAACAAACTACCACAACATGACATCACAAGGTGGAACAGAGCATTTTGAGGTTCGAAGATGTAGACTGACTAATAATAAAGTGTTACTCAGACATGTGTGAATGAAACAAAACACAACTCCAGGTCTGTTTGTGATGAGGCAACAGCATGAGAACGTGACTGAAAGCTAAAAGAGTCAGTTTTGTGTAATATAGGTAATTTAAGGTTTGCAGCTAGCCTGAAAATTCTTAAGTTTCAAAATCTTCTAACGCAACCTTTTTGGACTTAGATGTAATTTATCTTTTTCTAGCCAGCAGTTAGACATTTCTCCTCTCATTACTGTCTCCATTTGAAACGCCGAAACAAGTTATTCTAAACTCCTGGCCAGGTGGCATTTAAAAAACCACACAAGCCAAAGGTGAACTCGCCCTGGCCTTTCCAACAGCGAAAAACCCCATACCAAGAATAATAATAAAGAGTTTGACAAGAGATCCCTGACTTGTGGTTGGATTTGGCTCGCAGGCTCAAACGCATTACCGTCTCCCTCAGCTCATTCGCCCCGTTATCTGAGCACCTCCCTGTCATTGTACAGAAGTAATGGAGCTCATTAGTTTAACGTGGATGCGACTAAGAGATTTGGTACTCAGTGTCCTCAGTCCTGCTGCCCACGCGGCCTCGCAAAAACACAGCCAAAGTAAGCAGATTGTCCCCCGGATACAAGAAGCCACGATTACAAATGATAGTGAAATCAAAATGAAATAGTTTTTTGGATTTTGTGTGGTTATAATCTAATGTGATATGTATTGTGCTGGAAAATGTCTGTGCTGGAGAATGGTGGGGAAGATTTATAGGCGAAAACAGTGCAGACATGGTGTGGACCTAAGACCTAAATAGTAAAGGAGTGATCTGACTGTAGTAATAAAACACGAACAGTGACACCTCATTTACACCTCAGTACGGGGCGGTTGGTCACGCCGTAGTGTAGTTGACAAACACAGTGCAGGTAACCATGGTAACGCACTGGACTCTTATTACCTTATTTTATTCTTATTATCTTCCTGTTACCTGAAAAGTGCACCAGACTGCTGCAATGTCCAGGAAAAATAGACTCCAGTTTTAGAGTAATCTTGAACTTTATCAGCACTAGTACAGACCCTCATGGTAACTTGTACTTGCAGTATTATTTTGCACTGAAAACCAGATCGTATTGTCTAAGTGTGCAGGGTTTTGTTTTTTGTTTTTTAATCATTGTGGTATCAAAACTGGTATCGAGTATCAAGCCTTTTCCTTAATGTAGAAATAGAGTTTGAAATGTTAGTATTATGACATCTCTGGCAGAGCTCCACAAACTCTGTAAGTCATATTAATGTTGCGGCTTACAGTTCTGTCAAGTAACACGTGATCACGCCTTTGTAGCTGAATAATGGCACCACTTTCTGAAGCTATTCTGAAAAGATTATTTCAGTGTCTTTTGTTTATTTTTGCTGCCAGGTCCAGTAATCACAGAGATACGTCAGGACCACACCATGTCTGCACTAAGGCCTAAATAGTAAAGGAGTCAACTGGAAGTAGTGATAAAACAGGAACAGTAACACCTCATTTACACTCAGTACGGGGCGGTTGGTCACACTGTGGTGTAGTTGACAAACACAGTGCAGGTTGCCATGGTAACACAGAGACTTTATTTTTGTTCTTCTTATTATTATTACCTAAAAAGTTCACCAGACTGTGGCAATGTCCAGGAAAGATTTGTGAATTAAGTAGAAGTAGAGTTATCCCTGTCACGATAATCACTATATCGTGTGAACTTTTTATTTGCATTACTGGGACATTTGGGGTTATTTTTTTAAGATTTAAGCCATAAAAGGTTGAATTAATAACTCCTATGACTCATTTACAGATGCGAACTAAGCACTAAAGTGTTTCGTTCTGCTGTTTATCTATTGCTGCTCATGACTGTTTAAACATATTTTACATTAAGAAAATTTTATGTGGTTTAAATCTGCTTTTGGGTTATTGGTTGCTTCATCTATATTTACTTTAAAAACTAAAACTTTTTTCTTTATACTAAGCGTACTGTCATATTACTTGAGTAAAATTGCAAAGGAATGATCCAAGACATGAGTATAATAAGGATATCATAAGTATAATAAGTACGTTGGGGAAACTACTCCTAAGTAAGATTAAGTGTGAGTCTTATTTACAGTTTGAAGTGAATGTAAATGGAAGGACGTGATGAAGGAAACACCTAAAATTTTGACCAAACCCTATTTATAAATTATGATGCCAAGAAAACAGCGAACAACAACTCAACATAAAGCTTTTGGCACTTACAGACTTACGGCAAGTACAGTAACCAACATTACAAAAAAAAGTACTGTTACACTACAAAATACGTCACTCGAGTCGGAGTAAAAGTATGGTGTCAGAAATCTACTAATTTTATTTGAAAATTACACAAGAAAAGTAACTATGTACTTAAGCAGCAGTAACACTGAAGTAACAAAAGCGTGTGTACTTGAAAGTAACATTTACAGATTTAATGTAGGGCTACATCTTCCTGCTCTTACATGGCATAAATGTCATCCTCTGTGTTGTCAGCTAATGATTTCATCTCAGTTATGTGGTACAAGTATTTAAGCCTAGATGTGCCATTGTACCATCTTAGTAAGTGGCACTTGAGACTTTTCTATTATCGTTGGAGTGCTTACATGACCCCGTGTTGGCGCCGCTGATGGCTGTTTGTGGAAATATTAGTATTATATAAGGGTGCACATGCATACAGGGGCTATAGAGTACTGTGGATACTGGGGTAGGACATACATATTAATCACAATGTATAGAGTGAGGAGGGGCCAGTGGGCCATGCAGCTATACCCTGATCGAGCGCTGGAGGGGGAGGGCTGGCTGTGGGGGGGCAGATAGATAGATGGAGAGGAGCCGCTCACATGTCCAAGACGCACTACAGAATCTCCTGCCGATCCCCCTTTCAAACGTGCCTTTTCAACCCTCTATTCAAAATGCTGTAATTGCATCATTTTTCAAGGCCCTTGCCACTGTCTGACGGACTGCCTGGCCCCATTAATCAAACTAATGGAGAAGTAAGTGATTTCAAAATATAGGCTTTGATCAAGCTTCCTCCAGCCTTCTCACAAGCTCCGCCCACTTCTCATGCAGAGGAACCGCCCCACCTCCACAATGTCTCTCACCCGTCACTGCACACACTTTTTGGAAGACTCAGAAATGACTGGTAGGCCTACTCTGCAGATATCTTAATCCAAACTGTTACTGTAGGGCTGAAAGTTTTGGGGAATATAATATGACTCCAGTTTTTCTGACAAGCATTGCAATTTCGATAAGATTTGCGATTTATGTTTTAAAAATAGGATCTTGTTTTAGTTCACATTTTAAATGCATCCAGAAGAAGTGACAGACAATAGACTGAAATCTGAACAAGCAAACTAATCCAAGAATCACATTTCAGTGCATGTTTATACTAATCTAAACGAGATCAGCAGAATAGGACAGGATATTGTGTTTGTGGAGCAAATGATGCTGCTTCAAAAACTGCAGTCTCCATTCGGATTGTGATTATGATTTAAATGCGAGAGCCTTAATTTACTGTTAATTTGAGCTAAGAAAACACAGCCATAAGAGGAGCTCCTTATAAGCCCTGAAGTGATGGTTAGATATTCAAAATACACCGATATAAGTGTTACCTTGGTTTCAAGAGCAGCAGAAATAATATTTCTACAACTTGAACCTTGAATCAAAGTAATGCATTTGAAGTACCACTACTACACTCTCCTATTCATCACTGAGGGGCGACAGCTGAGTGTTTGTCCACTGATCTGAAGGTTGGCGATTCGAATCCCGCTCTCGACATAAACATCACTGGTACAGCTGTTAGTGGGTTGATGGTGTGATTCCAGCTCCCACCAATAAATACTGCCATTGTGTCCATGGGCAAAACACTTAACCGCCCTCAGTGTCTGTGTACACTGGTGTATGAATGTGTGTGCTTTGAGCCAAGAAGATGGAGAAGTGCTGTATAGAAATGCAACCATTTACCATTTTACCATTTCTCTTAAAAAGTTATTCAGAAAAAAAAACATGAAAAAGATGGGGGAAAAAATATTGCAGGGCCTGTATATAATCTATTTCTATATAAAGCTATACCATATAGGTTTTATTGAATAGTACACATTGAAATGAAGGCATGATATTGGTATGTTATACTGTGTGTAAACTGTAATGCTTATATGTCTATTTTTCATGTCCTAATTCAATTAATTCAAGTGCAAGATATAAATAATAACTTAGAAACTTTTCAAGTACAAAATTACCTTCTTCCCCTCCCATATGCCTCTTCTCCCTCCCATAGGCCTCTTCCCCTTCACATGTACCTCTTCTCCTTCCCATAGATGTCTTACCCTTCCCAAATGCCTTTTTCTCTTCCCATACACCTTTTCCCCCTTCCATAGACCTCTCCCCCCTTCCATACGCCTCGTCCCCTTCCCATACGCCACTCCTCGGTCACACCAATCCCTAGTGTTCCGCCGTGATTATTCTTAAGCCCATTTCTCTTGTAAATGGAGTAGATTGTCTCTAACTGTGCTGTGATCCTGTTCTTTGGTTTTGCCCCTCCCCTTGGACACTTTCCAGCTGTATATATAGATAGACTGTAGCCTCCTGAGAACCATCACTTTCAAATTATTGCACTGTGTTATCAGTCCTGTCTGTCCTCAAGTGTCGCGCAGTTCAGACGCATTTATCGACCGCCACTAGAGGCATTCAATTAAAATCCTCCTCAGGCCATTTGAAAAATATAAAAAAATTAATTGTAGCATTAGCGCAAGACATCAGCTTTGGAACCACCACTTCCACCAGGGCATTTCAGATTTTGTATTTTGCTAAATGTTAATTATTTTATTTTTTATTTTTTTCCCATAGATTCATATCCCATCTAACAATATACAGTTAAAACAGTTAAAAAGCTGCACTATGTAACTTTTCTGATGGAGATATTGTTGCTTTAATGTTTCACAGTGTGGCATTTAACTCAAAGAAAACAAATAGGTAAATGGTAAATGGTCAGTTTAATACAGCACCTTTTCACCTTCAATTAACTTAAAGCTCTTTACATCCAGAAACTACTCACACACCGTGTACTCAGACACTGGGGGCAAGGTGGGTTAAGTGTCTTGTCCAAGGACACAACGGCAGCATTCATCTGTGTGAGCCAAGTTACAGGTCAAATCTGTGGAGAAGTGAAACCGCTCACAGTAACAATGTATGTTTTTCATGGAGCCTTTGAGAAATAAAAACATTGAACAAATGCAAGGGAGATAAGTTTATGATATACCATGGAGCATCCCAGGCAAAGCCATTACATCACCATGGAAACAAGCAGGTGATGGACTCTCCAACAGAAAAGTTACAAATAGTGAGCTGTTAGATAGTGAGGTGTTAGATAGCATCCTTTCTTATACATAGCTATGAACAACCACGCTTAAAATAGAAATTCCTTTTGTTTCTTTGATGAATGTACAGTGTTGTCTTCTTGTAAAGCAAAAACATCTGTAGCTGTTTTAACGATAGGTTTGAGTCTGCGCAGTCGGGGCCTATTCATTGCGGCTCTAATTGCCCCTGAGTGTTGTTTACTGGGAATTATTGCCTATAACAGCTCTATTACAGAGCACATAGGCCCCCAGTGAGAGGCCAGGTCTGCACCACCCACTGCAGTCCACTGCAAATACAGCACTCATCCTGTGAGGAAGTAATGCACTTACAGTCACTTTTCTGAGGGGGGGGGGGGTCTGCCATTTGTCTCCATGGAGATGTTATGACTTTGCATGAAATGTTTCACAGTATGGCATTAAACATTTTGCATGTATCCATTAAAAAAATATATAAATAAATGAATATAAATATCTCCACATATATAATATATATATATATGGATATGTATATATAAGTATATATATATATAAATGAATAAATCTCTCCACAGATTTAACCAGTGGTGGAAGTATAGTAAAAGTTTACTGTAGGTAAGTATAGATTTCAGGTATAGGTACTTTACTTAAGAAGATTAATTCACATGTGCTTTTATCTTTTGAATTATTTATTTTATGCACACTTTAATCTACGGGAGAATACTCTCTTGGACCAGACACATAAGATGTGGTATGTGTCTTGCCAAAGGACACAGAAACAGTGTCTGTATAGGTTGGGGCAGAATAGAACCGCCATCCTTTGGTCTTGGCTTTGATGATTTTTATGAGTTGATCATTAGCGCATCTTAGCCCACCTTCTGATATGAGCTTCTATCATTTGTGTGTCTGATCTTTATAAACAGCAGTGTTGCTTTGTTTCATCTTTTGTCTACACAGTTACATAATGTCATAGATGAGGAAGGGCATCCGCTTTATCTTTAATCAAATGATACAAACAGGAAATTGTCTTTACCCAATACAAATAAAAATCCAAGTTATTCCTACCTCTGCCTGTTGGTTTCCTGTCGATGAGTCAAACAAAGTGCAGAGTGCCCATATCGCCACGGAGACCAGAGCTCGCATCCTCCTCCTCCTCCCCCACGCCTCCCGCGGCTGTCAGGCCTGTGTGGAATTAACATAATGTCCAAACTTAAATCTTTGCACTCCTACTCGCCATAACACCTCTTCTTTCTCATGTTTTTTTTTTTTTTTTCTTGGAAGATGTCTCACAATAATTAGGATCAGATTCATGTAGCTCTAACCTCCTACAGCTCTCTCCTCAGCTGCTCTCTCTCTCTCTCTGACCCAGGGTTTGTCAGAACTACTGAAAAAGACCTCACACAAATGTCACTTCATACAGTAGCCACAGTAGATTTATCTTATTTTCATGTTTTTCAGGTCATTTGCAGAGAGAGCGAGGGAAAGAGAGAGGGAGAAAGAAGGAGATAGAGAGAGAGAGGGGGGAAAGAGAGAGAGAAAGGGAGGGGAGAGAGAAAGAGGGAGGGAGGAGGGAGAGAAAGAGAGGGAGAGAGAGAGGGAGGGGAGAAAGAAAGAGAGAGAGAGGGGAAAGGAGGGAGAGAGGGAGAGAGAAAGAGGAAGGGGAAGAGAAAGAGAGAGGAAGGGAGGGAGGGAGAGAAAGAGAGGGAGAGAGAGAAAGAGAGGGAGAGAGAAAGAGTGAGGGGAAAGAGAAAAAGAGAGAGAGGGAGGGAGAAGGAGGGAGAGAAAGAGAGGGAGAGAGGGGGGGAGAGAGAGAGGGGGAGAAGGGAGGGAGAGAAAGAGATGGAGAGAGAAAGAGGGAGGGGAGAGAGAAAGAGAGAGAGGGAGGGAGAAGGAGGGAGAGAAAGAGAGGGAAAGAGAGAGGGGGGAGGGGAAGAGAGAAAGAGAGAGAGAGGGGAGAGAAGGAGGGAGAGAAAAGAGAGGGAGAGAGAGGGAGGAGGGAGGAGAGAGAGAGAAGGAGGAGAGAAAGCGAGGGAGGGGAGAAAGAGAGAGAGAGAGAGGTGGGGCAAGAGAGAGGGAGAGAGAGAGGGAGAGAGAGCGAGCGGGGGCGAGGGAGGGGAGAAAAAGAGGAGAGTGAGAGGGTGGGGCAAGAGAGAGAGAGAGAGGGAGAGAGAGAGGGAGAGAGAGCGAGCGGGGAGAGGGAGGGAGAGAGAGACCCAACATTTACAGTATTTTGCCTTTACAATGTTTCACAAGACTGATTACTTTAATTACATTTTCTTCAGACTGTTTTAAGCGCCTGGATTTATGAATAATTCTTTGAAGCCTTCTAATCCCTCTTAAAAACATAATTTTGTCCTTGTGGCTAACACGAGAGCATATGGAAGTGGAGAACTAAACTGTAGCCAGCCAAAAGTAGTTTGGGTAAACATATGTTCAGTTATGTTTATGTTTAAGGTCGCTGTTTGAATCTGTGCTGTTAATTGAATTGTTGTACTCTGCATTTGACCCATTCTCCTCTGCTCCTGGGGCAACTCGGGTGACCCATTCTCCTCATGTGACCCATTCTCCTCACGTGACCCATTCTCCTCTGCTCCTGGGACAACTCAGGTGACCCATTCTCCTCATGTGACCCATTCTCCTCTGCTCCTGGGGCAATCAGGTGACCCTTCTGATCCTAACACTGAATCCAGTGTTGGAGGAAGTACTGCTCAAGTAAAAGTATCACATGAAAAAAGCCATTTAAATAAAGTATTAAAGTACCTGTTTAAAAATGTACTTAAAGAGTACAAAGCAAAAATATTTTGTGCAGATTTTGTGGAAATGTATTGATTTTGATAAAGATTTGAGCTGAATTTTGCTCCACATACAAGGCAAGTTTATTTGTACAGCATGATTCATACACAAATTAATTCAAAGTGCTTTATAGAATAATAACGACATTAAAATCACACAAATCAAAATATAAATAATCACAAATAATCATCCTAAAGTTAACTTTAAAATAGAAGAGTGCAGAATAAAAACTGAATCAACTGTTTGTTCTGTTTTTATTTGTAAATTTTTGTTTGCTCAAGCCATGAGAGTGTGTGGTGACCTCGCTTCCAGCTAGAACACATGTTTTTAATGGTATTCTGGGGCACTAAAAAACTGTAGTTGAATAAATGGAAGATAAGTTGAATGCTATACAGTGAAACATTCAAGGCAAAGCAATATCATCTCCATGGATTTACACAGCGCACCTTTAAAGTAGTCAGCGTGTCTCCAAATGTGTTTAATGCTATAGAATCTGTCGAGGCTGTGCAAGGCTAGATTCAATTTAAAATCAACCTTCGGTGTTCTATTTATGTATTGAAAGGAGATTAAACTTGAACCAAATATACCAAGGAGTTTTCATCAGAGTAAATAACATGTATACTCCTGTTATAAGACCAGGGCTGAGGTTTGTCGAGGCCAAACATAAATGGAAGCATAATACTTTTAAAATATTCTTGTCATCTAAATGGAACAAACTCACATGGAAGTGAGTTTTTGAAAAGTTGAGTTGGATGAGAATGTAAGACGGTGCCTTTCTCGTGGTGCATCATGTTTGATCTTTATGAAAAAGGGCCTCACGTCTCCCACTCCCGCTCCACTGGCCTGAGGCCCATCGGCACCGTGGACACCCAAGCGTTCAATGGCTGCTCTGCGTCTTCTGAACACAAGTGATAAGAGCAGACAAGATGACTGCAACACTAGTCTGTGGATATGAAGTAGCAGCAGTTGTAGTTGTTATACCAGTAGTAGTTATTGCCGTAGTAGTAGTTTTATCAGTAGTTGTAGTTGTTGAGGTTTAGTCCTGTGCAGTCCTGGTTTAGTACCAGGCCATATATATATAAAATGATATGTGGTAGAATGGATCTCTGTTTTAATTATGTGTATTTGGTGAACAGTAAACTATTCACAAGGATGCTCGTGAAGGCAGCACAGCATCAAACAGAGCTATTTCTAGAAGCACCAACACAGCAATTAGGTCAAGGCTCTGCACTCGGTGAGATGTTAATGTGAACAAAACACTTAAAAGCAGGGCTAGATTTATTTACTCTGACGCTTTTTCAAGAACTTGGGCTAAAGGAGTTTATCTGTGTGCTTCTTATCCAGTCCAAACAAGTTTAAAAGAAAGATTTTTCAGGGGTGAAGTTGAGCACAAAGCAAAAAACTTCAGTTCATTTTAACAATTAAAGCCAGCCTGTCTGAGATGTTGTTTTGAGCTGAGATATTTGGGTTTTTCACTTGGGCAGGTTCATGATTTTTTGATTCAGAGTGGCTAATGGATTTTAGGTGTTTCTCCCTGTTCTTTCCTTTTGCTAATTGCAGCTTACTTTACCACCTGGTTGATTAATTGACAAACTTCAAATGGATATTCCACTGATGATAGACAATGTGGGCCCGTGGTGGAAGATGTACTCAGTTTTGTAACTTAAGTAAAAGTGCAGATACTGTTTTGTGGCTCATCAAGGACAAGCTGCGTCTGCTCCTCTGTGCAATAATTAATAAAAAAAAAAAAAAAAAAAATATATATATATATATATATATATATATATATATATATATATATATATATATATATATATATATATATATATATATATATATATATATATATATTTTTTTTTTTTTATATTTTTTTTAATATATATATATATATATATATATTTTTTTTTTTTTTTTTTTTTTATTAATTATTGCACAGAGGAGCAGACGCAGCTTGTCCTTGATGAGCCACAAAACAGTATCTGCACTTTTACTTAAGTTACAAAACTGAGTACATCTTCCACCACGGCCCACATTGTCTATCATCAGTGGAATATCCATTTGAAGTTTGTCAATTAATCAACCAGGTGGTAAAGTAGCTGCATATATATATATATATATATATATATATATATATATATATATATATATATATATATATATATATATATATATATATATATATATATATATATAAAATATATATATATATATATATATATATATATATATATATATATATATATATATATATATATATATATTAAAGTACTTGATTAAAAATGCAAAAGTATTTCTCATAGATTTTGAGATCTTATAAAGCTTCAAATGTATTGATTTTGATAATGGTTTGTGATGAATTTTGTTCAACAGAAACAATAAAATGAATATTTTTCTTGTAGCTGATTTGTATATTTGTTGTTGTATTTTTCTTTGCTCAAATTATGACAATTTAAAAAAAATAAACTCAACCTTTTCTGCAGGTCTCAAACAACAATAAAAATACTTTTACTTTTCAGCCCTGTTCAAAAATGTTGTGGAGTAGAAAATACAGATTCTACTTTTAGATGTAGTGAAGTCAAAAGTCAAAAGTATACACTTTTAAATGCACTTAAGTAAAGTGCACATACCTAAAAATGTTACTTAAGTACAGTACTTTACTACTCGTCGCATCACTATGGGTGATGTGTCTTGCTTAAGGACTCAGCGATAGTTTCCACAGCAGAGCCTGGTGTCCCACTGTGACGCCTCATATTTCCTGTGGTCTTTCTTCCATTTACTAACCAGGCCTTTGTCTGTGCCAGATTCTATTTTGTCAAAGAAAAAACTGCTTCCACACTGTGTCACATTCACCCATGTCGTGTCAAAATTTTTATTTTTATTTTGTCGCTGGGCCAAAGTGTTGGTGTTTGGTGTTGGTCAGCAGGGCTGGTCTTTGAGGCATTCATTTGCCTCAGGGGTGACTCCTGGACTGATCAGATTTCAGAGGTGACCGGTGTACCCCACCTCACCACTCCCTAAAAATACGCCTTAGGTCTAGTTAAAAATTGAATTGAAATCATACAAAATATGGGACCTTATTGTAAATGCAATGGCAAGAAGATCTCGGGTTGAATTCCCTAGCTGTGGTGACATCAGAAATGCATTCATAACTCCCAGAGGTGATGTGTGTGTCTGAGTGTGTGTCTTGCTCAAGCACAAGCTGTGATCAAACCCCCAACCTGCCCTACTAAACGCCTCCCAGTAAAGAGTCATTGTTTACACTTCAGAACTTTTAAAAGACTTATGGCTGCATGTCTCTTATTCTTCCCAAACAGCCCCGGCTGAGGTTATAAAATATTCATGTTTCTAAATTCAAAAGCTTCTCCTAAGTTGTTCTATTTTCAGATGCAAAGTTCGGCGCGACACAAAAAGTTAGTGCAGTAATTATGGTATGCTAACGGCAATGGGCAGCCTTTTTGAACAGTTATTAGCCCTCGCCTAAAAAAACTAATGCTAATAATAGCTTCCATTCATATGTTTAAATAAATTTCATCTGGGTCTTTACGATGAGCTGTTTTAATTTCCTCAGAGGTCAAATTCGTTGTCAGTTTCTATTCATTGTTAGGATGTCATTTCAAAATGGCCGCTGCTTGTCATTGTTTATTTTCTGCTACATAAATGAAGTACTGTTTGGTAATGTGTCCTCCTCCTGCCTTATAACCCGCCTGATAAATTCTGCTTCTTGCGATACCGTACTGTATAATGGTACATTGACGTTACAGTTCTGTCAATACGCAGTAAGCGATGGGCGCATTAAACACTAGATTGACTCCATATAGCCCAGGTGTCCTTGTGCAGGGACGGGAGCAGACTAACTCCTGGAGAGGTAATCACTTTCCCTCTCTCTTAATTATCAGGCTCTTATTACATCCGTCAGGCGTGTCATAAAAATCCAATATGCAAATATCATTAAAGATCCACAACATAAATTTGTCCCAGGTGCTGCTTTCTGTTTGGTGGCTCATCAAGGACAAGCTGCGTCTGCTCCTCTGTTCGCTGTGATGCACTGCTGAATTATGATGTGAACTCACAATAGAAATGTGTATTAATGTGGTGTTATAACTGAGGCACTGCTCAGCCAACTTGAACAAGGCCTGGTGAGGGAGGACTACCTTTGCTGGAAGATTTGACCTATTGTGCTGTTTCGGGTTGATGGAGGAAACCGGAGAGCCTGGAAAAAACCCACCCAGACATGAGGGTAACAATGCAAACTTTACACAGAAAGGGCTGGCAGCCTGAGAGTCGAACCTGGAAGCTTGGTGGTAAGATTTCAGATTGGAACCATAATAACAAGGTGATCTCAAACTGCTGCACAAAGACCACTGACTTACACAGATTCACTTCCAATTTTGAATCAAGCATAATATAGAAATTGTGTAGTCCTATTTAAGACCTGATTTGGATCTTAATAAATCAATGGTTCAGTGACATGTAAATGTAAATGTAAAATGATCGTGTGACTGTTCATACTAAATAAAAAATAATAATAATACAACTTTTTGTCAGTGGTGCACAAACCTTTCACACTAAGTACCAGAATATGTAAATGTCTAAGCCCCCCAGATCTAAACCAGGTCTATTACTCAGCTATAATATGTCTCAACCGGGGTTAGGGGGTTGGTTAGGTTAGGAGTTGGGGTTTGAGTTAGGGTAAGGTTTAGGGTTAGAGGGTTAGGGATGGGGGTGGGGTTTGGGGTTGGGGTAGGGTTAGGAGGTTAGGGGTTAGAGAGTAGGGGGAGGGGTCGGGTTAAGGTAAGGGTAGGGTTAGAGGGTAGGGTTAGTCATCTTGTGTAATTCTAAGTGAGGACTGCTTTAACAGGCAAAGCAAAGTTTATTTGTGTAGTACAATCCGTATACAAGGCAATTCAAAGTGCTTTACAGAATAAAAAAAAATACATTAAAATCACACAAATCAAAACATGAATAATTACAAATAATCATCATAAAATTACTATTAAAAAGAAGAGTGCAGAATAAAAACCGTTCAGTCATATGCACAGCTAAACAGAAGTGTTTTGAACCTGGATTTAAACATTGTCAAAGTAGAGGCCTGTCTCACATCTTCAGGAAGACTGTCCCAGGTTTTAGCTGCATAAAACTGAAATGCTGATTCCCCATGTTTAGTCCTGACTCTGGGCACCAGCAGGAGGCTGGTCCCTGAAGTCCTCAGAGTGTGAGATGGTTCACATGGCACTAACATGTCAGAGATGTACTTTGATCCTAGGCCATGGAGACACTTGTACACTAGCAGAGCTGCTTTAAAGTCTATTCTTTGAGCTACAGGAAGCCAGTGCAGAGACATGAACACAGGACTTATGTGCTCTTACTTCCTGGTTCTACTCAGGACCTGAGCAGCAGTGTTCTGAATTTACTGCAGCTGTCTTAAGGCCTGTTTGGGGAGGCCAGTGAGCAGTTGTGGGTGGCCTCGCTGACATGCTGTGTCAGACCAAAGGTTTCAAGGACAGAGTAACAGGGGGAGTGAGAAGTCCCTACAGGGAGAAGATATAGAAAAGGGGACCCAGGGCTGGTCTGTGGGCAGGGGAGGTGATGGGGTGCAGCTGGGACTGAAACTTCTGTTGGGGCTGTCACAGGTGGTGGTGGTGCTGCTGACTTGTTCTCTGGGGGAGGTGGTAGTGCTGCTGAATCCCTTGCTGGGGAAGATGTTGTGGTGCTGGTGATGACTCTTTTGCTGGGGGAGATACTTGCGGAGCTGGTGATGACTCCATCGCCGGGGGAGATGGTTGTGATAGTTGTGGTGCTGTTGGTGGTGCTGACACATTGGCTCGGTCTCTGGCTGGCTCAGCAGGAATGCTTCTCTCATTCTTCTTTTCTCTCACTGGCCCAGGACCCTGTCCAGGCCTGTGCCTGCTCAGGTGTGGGCCATTTCCCTTGAACAGGTTCTCTCGTTTCCAGAATAGATCAAAGTTCTCAATGTAGTGCAGTCCTCTGGCTACACATGCGTTGAACAGCCATGTGTTCAGCTGAAACAGCCTTGTATATTTGTTCATCTTCCTTCTGTCTATGCTAGGAAGAGGTCCACTAATGAATGTCTTTACCTCTACTTTATTAAGCTCCTTGAGTAATTCCGTGAGCTTCTTTTTCAAGATTTCAGTCTGTTCCATTCTGGTGTCAACTGCACATACGTGCACAATCAGCTGTTTAACTCCTCGGTGTATTGACAAAACTTTTGGGAGGAGTTTTGTAATCTCAAAAACAGTGTGGCTGGGATACGAGCAAGTTTGGATTCCTCTGTGGCTCACATCTCTGATAGCACTGTCTCCTAACAGCAGTGTGTCTCTGACCTTGAAGTTTGGCACAGATCGCACGTCTGCCGCTGCTCTTTTGCCAACTTCATTGCTCACTTCATTGTTGTTTGTATATTAACATCAACATCAGTCTGTGACAGTGGTAAAAATCTGTTTGTAAGGTGTATTATGGGTAATGTAACCATCTTAGCATTGTCTCTGATCACTTGTTGTGTTGGCTTGGCATTCTTGTCTTTGCAAAGTTTTGGAAAAGATACCGTATCACTCAGTTTTAAGTTGAAAGTAGCAGTTTTGTCACCCTCTTCTCTGACAGTAACTGTGGGCTGCTTACCACTGGAAGTCACAGGGAGTGTCCGGTGAAGTCCTTTTTCTTTTTAATTAATGAGCTTGTAGCTCATTAATTTGTTGTTGATAGTTCTGACAGCGTTCGCAGAAAGAATTCCTTTGGTTTCTTCCCCCGGACATGTCACTGGCTCGTCAAAAATTGTGTTAAAACATTTAACAATGGTTTAAAAATCTTGGTTTACTTAAAAGAAAATCATAACTAAACAAATCTCCCAGCACTGGAAGAGATAAAATGAATAAAAAGCAAAGTAAAGAAAGAAGCAGCAGAAGTAAGCAAGGTTTGCGTCTGCACTCTTCAGAAGCAGGAAGGAAGCAGTTCTCTTTTTTTTTTACCAATTGCTTCTAACGCCGTTTGTACTGTTACTGTTAATGTTTGCTTAGATGATGTCACCGCTATAGACAGAGCATTCATGGCTAATCATTGCGTGACAGCACAGCGCATAAGCACCTTTATTGTTTCTTCATTACGGGGCTAATGTGCCAACTGGTGAGACTCCTGGTGGCATTATTACACACTCCACCCCTGCTTTAGTGTACGCCCCCCGTGGTGAAGTGCATTACATGCAGGGAGCCGGAAGCAGGGCCGGCGCAGATGGGAGTCGTGATTAGGCTTTTATGTGACACGTGTGGGCCATCTTTTGGGAAGGCCCACCTGTTCTGGCAGTCTGACAAAGGAAGGTCACCAGAAAAGGACCTGCAGTGGGCAAAGAATGTACAAATTTGAGTTGCCTGACTACATGGCTGCGGATGTGTTTTTGCATGGGTGAAAGTCAAAGTTTAAAGAGGGGCTATTATGCAAAATTGATTTTTTTGAGCTTTCTGCCATGTTATAGCAGTGTTCCCTCATCAAAAACATGCATGAAGAGGATTTAGATGTTATCCACACATGTTTGAGTATTTTAGTAATCTCTCCCTGGCCCTATTCAAACCCTCCTTATGGCTGTAAGATTCAGTCCCATCCTCAGCCCATAAGCCAAGCCCACGTCACCCATGCTTCCACATGACAATTCTCCATAAATATACAAAAAACATGATACAAAACTGTACACAGCAACTTGACAAACCTGATCCAATGTGCAGTAGTTTTATTACACTGTGTTGTGATAGAGCTCTATGGGGGAGCAACACAGAGAGCACAGTGAGAGGAGACTCAGAGTGTCAAAAATGAAAAGGAAACTTATAAAACATGTTCATACGTTGTTTTTGAACAATATAAATATTAAATAAATATGTTGTGTTTAAGCAGTTAATAACCCACAGAAGTCAAACATCCCTCTTTAATACCTCATAAAAGTCAAATACTCCCTCTTTAATACCTCATAAAAGCCAAATACCCCCTCTTTAATACCTCATAGAAGTCAAATACCTCCTCTTTAATACCTCATAGAAGTCAAATACCCCCTCTTTAATACCTCATAAAAGTCAAATACGTCCTCTTTAATACCTCACAGAAGTCAAATACCCCCTGTTTAATACCTCATAAAAGTCAAATACGTCCTCTTTAATACCTCATAAAAGCCAAATACCCCCTCTTTAATACCTCATAGAAGTCAAATACCTCCTCTTTAATACCTCATAGAAGTCAAATACCTCCTCTTTAATACCTCATAGAAGTCAAATACCCCCTCTTTAATACCTCATAAAAGTCAAATACCCCCTGTTTAATACCTCATAAAAGTCAAATACCTCCTCTTTAATACCTCATAGAAGTCAAATACCTCCTCTTTAATACCTCATAGAAGTCAAATACCTCCTCTTTAATACCTCATAGAAGTCAAATACCTCCTCTTTAATACCTCATAGAAGTCAAATACCTCCTCTTTAATACCTCATAGAAGTCAAATACCCCCTCTTTAATACCTCATAAAAGTCAAATACCCCCTCTTTAATACCTCATAAAAGTCAAATACCCCCTCTTTAATACCTCATAAAAGTCAAATACCCCCTCTTTAATTCCTCATAGAAGTCAAATACCCCCTGTTTAATGTAATACTACTCGCACGACAAATAGAATAATGAGGTTTCAACGTTTGGAAATTTTCCATTTAGACATTTCTTCTAAAGTACCAAAGTAATCATTTAGCAAAATGGCTCCTGATCCCCCTCTGGGAGTGCGACATCATCATTTTATAATCTAAGCTCAGCTTCCAGTTATAGGTGACATGTTGAGAGCTTTTCACAATTCAAAACATATAATATTTAGTTCTAAATGGTCAGTTGTTATAGGTATCAGCCCTAATTTTTCCATCATTCTGTACCCCATGGATATAATAATGACAGGATATTCAGTGAGCTGAAGTGAGCTGTAGGTAGGGGGCGACAGTAGCTTAGATGGTAGAGTGTTTGTCCACTGATCCAAGGGTTGGCATAAGCATCATTGGTTGAGCAATCAGATCTGCTGATCCACAGGTTGGTGGTGTACGCCAACCTGTGTGGGTCAGCGGATTCCAGTTCACACAGATGAATGCTGTTGTTGTGTCCTTGGGCAAAATACTTAACCCACCTCACCCTCAGTGTCTGCGCGCACTGGTGAGCGAATGGGTGAGGGGTTCTTGATGTAAAGTGCCTTGAAGGTGGAAAAGTGCTATATGAAAATGTGACCATTACCCATAGGTATTCTAGCTCTAGAAATTGGGACTGAAGTGAGACAAAATCTTGAAGTAAACCTTGAATAGATCAGGACTAAAACGGGACGAAATCAAGTCCTAAGTCATCAGGACCTAACTGGGCTCAAACTTGGATCAAACTAAGACCAGTGAAAGCATAATAACAAGAATAACATTTTGTTTCTGAACTTAAGTTTTGTTTATGCTCATAATCAGATAAAAACATTCATTTAAAGGTGCATTAGGCAAGTTAAAATTCTTAAAACAACTATATTTCACTCCTATACTTGCTTAAGGAAGTACAAACACTATCAGAGGCTCCACGTAAAATCGAGAAAAGAAAGGCTTTATCTAGTGCAAACAAAAGGGCAAAATGAGTCAAGAGTAAACATCTGAGCAGCATTTGAAAAATGGAGAGATCAGATCTACCCTGGGCATAAGGAGAGAGCCACAGTTGGCTTTTCATCTGATGAGAAGGTAAGATACAGTTACCAAATAAGGAATAATGGCTCTTGCTCTTATTTCTCATGCTAATCTAGATGAAGCCAGTCACTGAGTTTGTGTAGCTACATATGGTGTTTTGGTTTGGCGGATGCTGCACATTATGCATTTAGTTTATTTGCAGTACACGAATAGCAGCTTGTTGTAAATTAGTCACTTTCTGTGTCTTTGCAGTGTTACCGCCAATATAATTATGATTGTAATAATAAAGTAGTGTGTGACTCATTCACTGCATTTACGTGAGCCATGACGACAAAGGAACTATTATTATTGTTGTTGGCAAGAAAAGTTAATGATTATTAACAATTCTCAAGATTACCAGCATAATGTAATCAAAATAAAATCAAAGTTAATCAGATTGTTTATACAGAAACAGGCCAAAGGTGCTTCTTTCAGAGTGTTTGGTTTGTGCAAGCCTGTGCATAGTGAGCACGCACAACACTGCAGCTGCACTTCCACTTCACGCCTGACGTGGCAAACTCGTACAAAAACTCTGTAACTTCTGCAATGCTCTTTTAAGGCCATGATCTAGTAAGATTTCATAGTTCTTTCTCCAATTATTCCTCTACCTTTCTTCAGAATGATCAGACAGAAAGGATGACCACAGTGCAGGTGTAACTAGAGATTACATTTGTAAACAAGATCCATCTGATATTATTTTCTTGCCAATTATATTTTTAACATTTTAATTAAATTTGACCACAGAACACTTTCCTGTTTTGCTTTAGTCTATGGCACACACCAGACTGCAAAACTGTATTTGAATAGTCAAACAAACAAAACCAGGTATTTGTAGTCGCTCCCAGCCTGTTGTGCCATGGCGTACACCGTCGTCTGAAGGCCCGTTTCCATAACAACAGTGACCGGACATGTGGCTGTATGTGTAAATCTTTTATGACACAGCTCATTACCACAGCCTCTGTATTCACCTGAGCTGAGAGCATCCTTACCTACTGTCCAGTGTCTGTGTGTTTAGACCAAAAAGCACAAGGCAACAGGCATTCTTCTGATGTGAAGGAGATGGTCACGGCCTTTGCTCAGACATTTGACATCGTGTATCATTGGACTGGATATTGTATAAGAGAGACTCGGAAATATAGACATCTAGAAAGAGAAGTCTACAGTGTACCATAACAAACATGTTTTCTACTTTACAGTGTGTGTAGAAATACTTTTCTGATACAAAGACAACATTTGTGCTGCTGGTAATACATATTTTGTACAACTGTGTATACTTATTTGTAAATACTTCACTTTCTGATGGTTTGTCCACCATGTGCTTGTCACCAGAGATGTCATGTTTTGCCTGGAATGCCCCATCATTCTGCATTAGATGTATCGTTATTTCAGTTATTCAGATGTGTTTAGTGGAGAAAAATAAATAAATGCATGCATTATAACTACAAGCGGGCTTATAGATCTGACCTGTAACTCATCTCTGTGAAGGTGTAAGTTAAATGCCATATTGATCAAAACAGTTACCAGGCAAAACAAAGCATTTCCACAGAGACACGCAGGTGGCAAACATCAAAAGGTTCTGTATTGTACCTCTTAAGTTGACTGACAGTATTTGCAAATAAATGTACACAGTACAAAATTGCACAATGTGTACTACCAGCAGCCAGTGGTGGAAGAAGTACAATACTGTTGTTAAAAGTACAGAAATGGGCAAAATAAATAAAAATACTGTACTACTTTTTAAACAATTACTTTAATACTTTTACTTAAGAGTAAAATGTTAAAGTATTATAAAAGTATAGTATAAAAGTAAATGTATTTCATGCAGATTTTGAGGTCTTATAAGACTTAAGATCGAGTGATTTGAGCTGAATTTTGTTCATCAAAATCATTTTTGTTTTTTTCCTATTGTTTTTATTTGTATATTTTTGTTTTGCTCAAATAACAAAAATGTTCAAAATAATTGTCTGCAGGTCTCACACAATAATGACAAGAATTTTTACTTTTCAGTCTCATTCAAAATGTAGTGGAGTAGAAAGTACAGATACTGTTCTGAAATGTAGTGAAGTAAAGTAAAAAAGTATCCACTTTAAAATGTACTGTAGTGAAGTACAGATACCTTAAATGTGTGTAAGTACAGTACTTTACTACTTTTACTATGTTACGTTCCACCACTGCCAGCAGCATGAATGTTGTCTTTTAAGTAAAACTTCAAACTCTAAACATAGTGAAACTGTGTGACCCGCAGAGGCACAGACAATCTGTTGCATTGTGCCTCAACAATGATCTGGTAAATTATGGTTTTAATTACACGTCCCTCATAATGCATTTCTTTAAGTGTCTTATTAACCTAAACAGATGTGTGATTGTGTTACAGATGACACTTCAGATGAAATTAAAACCTGGGATTAAGTCTTCTGTAATTAGAGACAACACAATTAATTTAATCAGTCACATTTCAGTTTATTCTTTAATCCATTGCCACGTTATTTAACCAATTGTTTATTAGGTCTAGTGTGTAAACGTACAGTATAGAGCAGACATGTCAAACTCAGGCCCGTGGGCCAAATTTGGCCCTTGATATAATACTATGAATCCCTGAATGCTTTGTCCCTATCACTTCTGTTGACACTCATTAGCATCTGCTGCCTGTTGCCTCACTCAAATTTATTCCACTCCTTCTGAAAAAAAAAACATGCAGATGTTGTTTAAATTTTTCAATACATATTTAGTTTGGCCCGCGACTAAGTCCCAGCTTTTAATATTGGCCCTCGGTAGCTCTTGAGTTTGACAACCCTGGTATAGAGGTTTGAGAGCAATGATGACACATCTTGGATCCCACTGAATTACAGAAAAGAAATAGTTCAAACCACCTTTCTCTGTGCACTGGATTATGGAGATATTATAAACGTGCAGACTTCAGCCTCTATTTAGGAGACCTCTAGATTGACTCTTTCACTCAGCCCTTTGTTTCATTTAAAGCTGAATTTAAAACTACATCACTGTTCACTCTATGGAAAAGTAGGTTGGCCATCGCTGCCTGTCAGAAGAACAACATTGTAGGGAATGTATTTATAAGAGACTACGACGATAGACTGCCTGAATATGTCACTTGTTTGTGGAAATTTGATACAGGAACTTTGAATACAAGATCTCCTGTCTATGTCTAAAAACTGGCAGCACTAGAACTGAAATGGGAAGAAAAGTTTTTGGTTATTTTGCTTCAGAAAACTGGATACATTTCAAGGACATGTAAAACCAGATACACTGTAGCCACTGCAGCACTTTAATAATGTGGAGATAAACATTTATACTCACACCTGCACCTGCTTGAATATTTTAAATGGACTTTTGTAGTTATTTGTTTGTTTTTTGTTTGTATTTGTCTGTATTTTAAACGGAGCGCCCATGAAAAGGAGAGTCAGAGCGCTCTCATTGGGCTCTCCCTGTATAAATAAAGATATATGAAAATGAAAGTGATGCGTAATGATGCTATTATAAACTTTATACAAAACATAATCTACGGTCTGCTCCTATCGACTCAACTTCAATATTGTATATGCTGCCAGGAGAGTGTTTATGTATGTCTATGTATTTACACTTGATTTTGTTATTTTACATATTATTCTTAAAGATACAGTGTGTAACTTTCTGTACGTGGCATGATTCCATGGAAACAGAAACTTGAAACCATACTTCAGAACATTCTCCATAGAGATAGATGCGTTTTATGCTCTACTGTGGGATATTATAGGCAAAGAAACAACATTTTCATGGAAACCAGCTCTCCTCCAGGCCAAGTAAGAGTCAGGTTTGTGGAGATGCAAGCCCAATCACAGTAAGAGTGCATGTTTTTTAGTGCAAGAAAAACAACCAAAATGAATATATGTTATGCTGGGGCTTTAAGGGAAACTATTTGAGAGTTAAATTATGATAAACATTTGCAGAATTTTATTAGCAGAACTGGAGGCGACGCATCCCACAGATCACTATCCAAATCCTTAATCCTTGCATTCTGTTAAAATGCTCACACAAAAAAGTGGCACATAAAAGCATTTACTCTAATAACACAGACAGTACATTGGCCACGTTGTGCTCAGAGAGACTCTATATTCTCCTCCTCTGTTGGTTTGAAGCCCTCCATCGTCTCCACGCCTCTAACACAACCCCATCCCTCCATTCTCAACTGTTACGCTCTTGAAATTGGACTTGGCATTGGCCTGGCTTCCTTTGCAGCTTGTACAAACTGTAAAGGAACGCGCCCGGAGTCGTAGTTTCTGCTCACCAACATCACTGCCAGCATCCCTTTTGAAAATTCCTTAGATGACACTCCAAGCCCCCACCAATTTATTTCATTTTATTTTTTAAAACCAAAACACGGCATTGCTCTCCCCAGTTTCAGTGTTACATCATTTTATTTGGATTGAATAAAAAAGAATAACACACAAAGGCTAAATGAATCTGCCGCTCTGTCGATAACGTTTAGGTCTCTTATGGGCTTTTAAGGCTTTGGTGTGATACATTTTGGGCAAAGGGGAGAACCTGTGCTTATGGCAGAATTGGAAAAGGTGACGGTACCTGACAAAGGGCTGATTGGGCAAAATAATGGAGCAGCCGGAGTCAAGCACAAGAGGCTTTGTGGTTAATTGTAGCTGGCCCTGAATTGTAATCAGCTGCGCAGTGTAAACAGTAGAACAACTGTCATATTTCTTTGATCTCAGCGGGCATGGCTCTGTGCGGAAAAAATAGCCGTTTTTAAAAAGCGTTATACAAAAGAACTTGTATTATGTTGGGTTTTCAGGAATTACACCCACTTTGGAATTTAAATCAGCGCTCTATCGCATTACAACATGCTCAAGTGCATTTGTGTATATTAACAGTAAAAATATGCCTCCTGTTACAGCCAGACCACGCTGAAATAAAATCGCTTTCTCTAAGTAGTTTACCGTAATAAAAACTCTGATCATGTTAGTGCTTTTCCTTATATTGCCTTATTGTAAAAAGATAGAGCTGTCCATGTATATAACATCAAGAAGGTGCAAGAAGGTTCCTGGTTTGACTCCTGCTGTGTGGAGTTTGCATGTTATCCCTGTGTATGGGTGAGTTTCTTCCAGGCATTGAAAGGGGTGTAAGTTTTTTGTTCATTTAAAGGTCCTATATTATACCAAATGGATTTTTGTGAGCTTTAAGCCGTGTTATAATGTTACCTCCTCAAAAACATACCTGGAGTTGTTGTGATGTCATGTAGTGGTAGTTAAACAGCTCCTTTTACCTTGAGTTCAGTAGAGATTCCATGGCTGAAATCATCCAAATGATTTTAGGGAAGGTGTATGGAGTTTAAAAACCTCAGTGAAGCACTTCTTGTATTACCATATGACATCACAAGGTGGAACAGAGCCCAAATCTGCTTTGTGTGTTAATCATGTACTTTTAATTGAGTAATATGTTGATTTGAAGTAACAGTACTCTTACTTGAATACATTTTTTTGCTATTCTACCCGCTTGAATAACCGTGCAGTGTAAACGCTTTGGGATATGCACTAAATACATTCATTATTATAATAGCTCCACAGTTCTCCCATTGGTGGTTCATCAGATTCACAGCATCATAACCTACAATTAAAATCAGCATAATTCTGGGTTTCTATTATCGTTTTTTGTCAACAATATAACCAAATATTCCCCGCTCAAACCCCGCTTCCCCCAGCATCTCCTCCTCCTTTGTCCCCCTTAAATACCAAAGGCTTTCAGGCACACAGCGCACTTCACTGCAGCAGGCAGAAGCACAAAGCGAGGTTAAACACCCATCACAAACAGAGCTGTGCTTAACAAGGCTTTGTGCTGCTCAAGTGACTCAAGTCGTCAGTGTTAGCGCGCTCTGTTGACTACCTCCCGGGCGTTTCATGCACGGGTATCTGCCATGCCCAGGGCTGTACAAAGCGGCACAGCTGGTCCGCATTAACCAACCCGTACACTAGAGGGCCCCGGCATTGTTTTTTATTATTATGCGATATGACAGTGAGGGTCTGGAACAATGCAGTGCAGTTGAAGGACCTGTCAAGTCTTTTCAGTTTCAAGGTTGTTCTAGAAGGCACAAAACACTTTCCATTGTCTGTTAGCATCCGGCGTGGAAAGGGATGTTATCATAATGTGAATTAATGCATTACTCACATGTAAAGGGATTCGGCTAATGTTTGAGCAGCCGTATGGATTACAGAAGGCCCCAGAGGTATTCAGCTTTGTCTGCCAAGATTGGTTGTTAGTGTTTTTGCTTACAAGGTCGAAAGTTCCGCTCGACGCTGGTGGGAAATGTTGTAAAGTAATAGCACAGTTCAAAACAGATTTATTTTAGCACATGTTCTTGTGATCTTACATTTTTATTCTAATCAATCTGGGAAAAGTTCACGATTAGCTGCCAGTTATGTAACTCCCTCGCTAGCAGTACCATACGTATATAAAACACAAACAAAACAACACTTTTTTTTATATCAGAGCCCTGATGTAGTTCTTTGCATATGTGCTGTGGCTATACCTCTGAGCCTCGATACAGTGTTAACATGAGGAAGATCAATAAGGGTTTGAGTCAGGAGGGGCATCTGACACAAAGCCAGGTCATCTCATATGCAAATATTTCAAACTTTCATCATACGACGACAGTGGCTCAGTTGGTAGAGCGTTTGCCCCTTCGATGACTTCGAAAAAACAGACTGACCCAATCCTGTTTCCCACAGATGAAAACTGCATAAACAGATCCTTGCGCCGAGTGTCCCGTACAGTGGTGTATAAATGGTGAGTGGTTGATTCCAAAGTGCTTTGAAGATAGACAAGCGCTGTATAAATACGTTGTTGTGTCCTTGGGCAAGAACTTATCCCACACATGCAAAATAAAACACATTTTATGACAAAAACATCCCCATTATTAAGTCTGGTGTTTCATGCATAAATGTAAATGAGCCATATTTCACCTTTATATAAAAAAATATATGAATAAATCTCAAAGAAGAATAATCGTTTTAGAAAAGCGCTGTATAAATACGTGACTATTTATTAATCATATTTAGATCATTTTTTTAACTATAATTTAAAAATTCTAATCACATGCTGTTAAAAAAAACCATTAATTTTATGATCACACTTGGTCATGTTTTGACGCAGTTTGGACACAATTCCATACATTAATGATTAGTCCCCAATTCTATTAAAAAACAGCGTTAAATCTCAGTACAACATTAAATATATTTCAGGCATAATACTGTCAGTCATGTTTTTAATACAAGTAATTTTAATCTATTTAAGTCTGTTTTAATCTGAGGGTTACATAAGGCCTGGTAAACTAGCAGAGGCAGGACGGACAGACTGAAGATTACTAATGTAAAGGACCAAATTGTGACTTATAAAAACTCACTACCCTATTCACTTTACTGACATTTGATTTTTAGATAGTGTCAGTTGCCATGTAGGGGGGAAAAAAAATCCACCTGATACCTACCTCACAAAATCTCCTGTTGATCACATATTGATTATCTCTCCTCAAAATTACCTGGCAGTTGGACACATATTGATACATTAATGATTAGTCTGTAGAAGTAATTCAGATTTTCCAATTCTATTAAGAACAGCGTAATTGATCTTAGATAAAGACTAGATCACAGAAGATTACATGCAATCTCAGTACAACATTAAATATATTTTTCAAGGAGCTCCTTTTATTAACCAACTGTCAGTCCAGGTTTGAAATCATTGAAGTAATTTTAATCTATTTAAGTCTGTTTTAAAACACAGGGGAGCACTTCCTGTATTACTAGCATGACAGACATCACAACTGAAGATTACTAATGTTGTTCAAATTTGAGAGAATTAACTCACTACCCTATTCACTTCTGTTTCATTTGATTTCAGAATAAGTCACACAAATCCAGGGGGTTTGTGAAAAAAAAGACATTCTGATTATTAGAACAGAGATTCAGAGGTATTTCCATTTGTGAAAAGTAAGTAAGTAAGTAAATAACCTTATCTGATGAACACTTACCCATCTCCATGAAGACAAGCAGGTGATGCCACTTGGTCAAAGTATAGGTCAGAACCGTGAAGAGGGAAGCCCGCTCACTGTAAAAATGCATGTTTTTCGAGACATTTTTTAAAATTAATGCTGTACTGTGCAATATTATTAATTAATATTACAGGGAAAGCAATAATATATCCATGGATACCTTTAATACCCACTCATAATCCTCTCCAATCATGCATACCTTATCCATCTCTGTAGATATCACTGGGTGCCCATTCCCATTTCAAAATCGCTTAAAAATCATACGTTCCCAGTTTAATTTGTCCACTCTGAGACGAGACATGTGAAGCGTGGAGGCAAATATTCTGGAGCAGTGCGAGCTTGACGAGATCGATCTACAAACCATATAGGGCATTAAAATCAAATCAGAGCTCGTCCAAGGTTACATCCAGCGGCGTCTGCACCCACAAATTATCGACGAGGACGTGGTTTGTCAGATATGTGCTGTGACATTCTTAAGGCATCTGTCTTCATAGCCTGTTGGATTCATTTATGAGAGATAATGATGGCAATTAGCTGCAGAGCATGAATCAGAGGTGGCAGGTGCCAAATGTATGCCATCTGCTGACGGGGGGTGGAACTTCACAATGGTAACTCTCGGCACTTAAAGCTGTAGGGTCATTGCGCTTTGGAGACAGGCGCAGAACATGTACACCCACATGCTCCTTCAATGTATATATAGTATAGTTTATGTAAGAATGCTAGCTTGTGCTGTACTGCTGCCATGCTAGTAAGCCCTCGAGCTGTGGGTGATCAAACGCATGTACAAAGCCAGTCCCTCCCAGAACATCTTGAGCAGGTGCAGAGGGTATGCTTTGTTCATTTGTTGTTCAGTTTTCTTCTGGCTGATGTTCAGAATCAAAGGACTACAAGGAACCTCCCAGACATGTTTTAAAGAGGGAGTATGAAAGATTTTGATGATCTACCTGAGTTCCCAGACATACAAGCTCACCATGTTCAAATCCAAATATAGTAAAATAAGTAAATGTACTTTAAGTAAGAACCTCATATTGTGCACCTTAACATACAGTCTTATCCAAAGGCTTTGAAAAGTCATCCAAAGCAATTAAAAGTCCTTTAGTGGGAAAAAAAAGCACCTATGGAGGTTGTCTTCAGGGCTCACCGCTCAAATATTACTGATAACAATTGTAATGCTGATTTATTCTTAATTACTTTGAACATGAAGGCCAGCGTTTCATAATTTGGTGGTTTGGTTCTCAAGACGATTATCCATCAGAGAGCAGAATGACCTCCCTCATTTGGGTTGTCTTTAGAGTTGAATCATGGCACCACTTTAAGCTAAGGTTGTTCTTTATTTATGTTTACAAAGAAGATTTTTGTTTGATAGGCCCAGCAATTATAGAAATATCAATCAACCATCAACACATCTGCCAAACGGACTTGTCCTCTACCTCAGTTTGAAGCTAGACTCTTGTGATGTCCCAGGAACACAACTTATAAAGAATCACGGTGACAATTTCAGTTTAATTTCTAATCAATAAATATCATGTAATAAAGCCATTGGGTTTAATTTGAATTTCTGGAGTGTGACAGAAATCCCCCATATGCTTTAGTTAATGTTTATGACTTGCATCTTTGTATTTAATTGCTGTTAAATCAGTCAGATCTGAGCACAGCTGGCTGCAGAAGTGTTCTCCATTATGTACTTGTTACGCACTTGTTACGACGATCATTTTAGGTGAGCCGAGTGGAACCATAACTGTCAAAATAGAACTTCTTCTTGTTAACGCCGGTACCTACTTACTTAAATCAAGTGCAAAATGTCACAGTGAATTGGCTCTGTGCTTAAATGGCCCCAGCAGGTAGAAGACGGTGCTGTTGTAGACCCAGTGTGCCCCGGGCTGTGTGGGCTTTAGATGCATTTAATTTATTTCTCCTCCTCGGCCTTTTGCAACTGGAGCCCTCTCTCAAAGACCTTTTCATTTACACTTCGGGCGCAGCGGTACCTCGGGGGCCACCCACCTGGGCTTTTTCTTAAATCTCAATGAATTGCCTGTACTTAAATTTGTCTCTATTCTTTTTTTCTCCCCTTTCCCTTTCTCTTTGCCCCCGACTGCAGGCTGTGGAGACCAACCTGGCATCCAAGGACAGTCACTGGGTGTATGCCAATGAGGTGAGGCACACAAATACACACTGACTTGTACACATCCCAGAGAGCTTAAGAAGAGAGTTTGTTTTAGGGTACATTACTTTCAATTTAGTCAAGACGCTATGGAAACAAATAAAACTCCACATTTCTTGTTAAAGGTGCACTATTAGAACTTTTTTTGTATTATTTATTTACTTTTTTGGCAGGAATAATGCAGACACACATGGTCACAAGCAGAGTATGCAGCTGATGTATAGCTTTTGCTAATTCTCAGCTCCTGTCCCTGGTTGGGATTTTCCCTACACAAAATACAATACAATATTTACAGGTCAGCACAACTTTGGTTTGTTTTTAACCAAGACTTGAGCCATGAGGTGAACAGCTTACACTCTCATATTTGGTGGAGGACCTGGCACCTGCTTGTCTCCATGGAGGTGCTAACACTTGGAATATTCCACAGTACGGTGTCAAAACTTGTGACGCCACTCAGCCAAATTAGTCAGATCTGGAGGGCTGACCCCGCCCCCAGCAACAATGTTTTTATTTATTAAGTAATTATTTTTGTAATCAATAATGAGTGTAACTGAATAAATACTACACCAGCCCACTGCAGGAAAGGGTACTTCAAGTGGTCAGTTTACAAATGACATAATTGAGGATGTGAGTTTATTTATATAGCACAACTCAAACTCAGAGTAATTCTAAGCGCTTTACCCAAAAGAAAAAAAAAGAAAGTTAGAAGTACATACCTCCAAATAACATGCAAACAAAAAGAGCACAAGTTAAAAGAATTCAGCTTTCAAATGCTCCATCAAATGTAACTGTGTATTATATCATGTACTTAGACTAAACACAACATGGTGGGTGGTGGTTTTCCTGATCTATAATTATGTCATTTGAATCTCATCGGTTCAGTCTGTCTTTAGGAAGTCGTACATGTGTATGTGTGTATATATATATATATATATATATATATATATATATATATATATATATATATATATATATATATATATGTGTGTGTGTGTGTTTATATATTGGACATTTTCATTTCCTTTGTGTCCCTTCAGTCAACACACTGTTATATGAGAAAAGTCATTGTGCACTTTCATTCAAACTTCTTAATTTGTGCAGTTGGTCGTGATTCTCTGTGCTGGCCTGGGGAGCCAGTTCATATTAGAAATTGTGTAATTGCCTTAAAGTATTAACTGTTGCTTTTCTTCGTGCCCCTCTGTGTCACTGTAGCCCTGCTTCTGACATTGACCTAAATGGTCTTGTAAAGTGCCTGTAACAGCACAAAATGTAGGTGCACTTACAGAATACAGAAGAGCGCACTCTGCCCGGGTTTTACCTTACTGCTGCAATTTCATTGATTTGGAGATAAGAGGACAGTGGCACTCAGAGGATGGGCTGACACTCTTAAGGTAAAAGGTGTCCAGCTGATTTACACAAGACATTAGTAAACACAACAGAGAACACGTAAGCCAGCTCTTCTTTAGCTCATATGAGGCATTAACATGGCAGCTATTGATTGGCAGTGACTGTATTATGATTTATGGCAGGGGGCGCTGTAAATGCATAAACATAATTATTAGAGAGGTTCAAAAGGATAAAAAGTGAACCAAACTGAAGCACTTTCATTGAAGGATTTAAAGCCGTATTGTGCAGAGAAAAAAATAAAAACTGGTTAACATTCTATCCATGTATACAGACAATCCAATAAAGTAGGTATAAAATCCTGTCAGTTCTTGGATAATCATTTCTTTCAAACCCTTTAAAATGAAATGAAATGATAGATGTTGATCCTGATGTAAAGAGTACGTAATATCCAGACATTTAGTAATAATCAGTCATTTTTCAGTTAGATCATAAACTGTAAACTGCCATCAGTTATTTTGATTGACTGTGTCTACTGCCTTTCAAAACTGCTGATATTATGTTTTTTACTTATTATATTGTATTTTATTTTATTTTTAAAATGCTAAACAATTTATATATATAAAAAATACATACATACATTTTTTTTATTTTTTTTTTAAAAGAAGCACAATATACATCTGACACATCACATACTCTGCAGGATTAAACCTGATGTAATCATTACTTAACCTTATAATGTTGAATGTACAAGTATATACAAATATAATTGAATTTCTGCTAATTTCTAACTATTTTTTTCCCGTTGGCAACTTCAGATATTAATGTGATTATCTAGTATTTTATCCCCTTTTAATCCTTAAAATAGTCAATATGCTAGTCAGAGCTATTGAAAAACATGGGTTGTAATTGGTCATGAGTATCGCATTCAAACTCAAATAGCTTTCATCTAATTAGCCCCAACTTCTGCCAAGACATTAGCCTTAATAGCATCCGACACCAGTAAAGTATGAACTAATGGCATGTTCATTTCTGTGTCGCTCTCTTAATACTTGATGTGTGAGGATTCACTGAGTTACGTCTCCCAGCACCATTCACCAGGCTTCAATGTGTAGCTCTGTTTCTTTAAGCATTTCAATGACCCTTTAGCTCCGCTGTCTCCTCTGAATCTGACCTATTATATTTATTTGAATCTTTTCTAGTTTGCCTCAAAAAGGTAGAGTTAGCCCTTTTTTTTTTTTCTTTCAGCCAATCAAAATCAATCAGACAATAACCTTGAGCACAACTTTAAAAGGCTAATGGGAAAAATCTATTTCCATTCATGAGCATGTTTTGACCAGACATTGGCCTTCGGCAGAGAAAATGGGCATAATAAATCACATTTTTTAAACTGTTGAGTTAAAAAGGAAAAGCTACATCTACATATCACCTTACTTCAGTGAGCTGACAAGTTTAGAATTTTTGGCTAGTTCTAAATTATTTGGCCAGTTTCTTATTTTAAGCAAAACTACCCACATTTAGATTTTTCTTAGCTCATTATTAAGTACAATTTTCTTCTTTCTTCCCTGGCAGATATGTTTGCTTAGATTAAGAGTTTTTTAACCAGTCAGAGAGATCTCCAAACATGATAAATACGCTCCAAGTAAACAACTTAGTCAAGATCAACCTTGTAAATGCTGTGCTAAAGTTGTGGTGTAACATTTGTGCAGTCCTGTAGTCTTGTCTGAAGGCTTATCCATCTTATTGCATATTCTACCAGTCGTTCTGCCATTGTAAATCCAGCCACACTCATATATGTCACAAACCTGAGTGTATGAGTGTTGCCATCTTTGGTGTATGGGAATTGCCAGCAAAAGTGCCCAAGAATGCAAACTGGTCACATCCAGCCGACATGTGACATTCATTTTAGCCAGCTTACATAGGGACTATCTACACCTGCACGCTGCAGTTAGGCCCCCGGGATTCCAACTCCAGTCAGTGCATGGTTTCTTTCTCTGCTTGTGGCTACGTCATGCTGTTTTTCCCAGCAGGGCTAACATTTCACTAGATGCCAGCCCAGAAATGTGATAAGAGTACGACTTAGAGTAAACAGTACAAAATGGACAAATACCTCATATCAAAGCCTGTTCATGTAATTAACATCACACTAGACATAGAAATAGTGTAGTTACAAGAGGAAATGTGGCTTACAGTGTAGCACAAGGGTGTGGAGAATGGAGTGACCAGTACTGGTGCAGGCTGAAGTGTAACCCTAGGTCATCTAACCCTTACCCGGGTGCTAGAGGGTCTATCCATATGTCTCATCTCTTTAATACAGGCAAATGTGGCAAAACAGCATGACAACTGTCATCTTAAGCATGTAGAGACCTGTTAATCATGCATTTTAGGTTTATGGCACATGTCTCCATGTGTTTAGCTGTGCAGAGGGAAACTTTATCCTTAAAGTTGCGGATGCACTTTGATTCACAGACAAACAGAAAAGCATGAAAAAAAGATAAAATAGGATGTATAAAAAGAAACCAGCAGGGGTGTCAAAACCAAAAAGTCACTAGTTGTCACTGATTGCGTTGTTGTGTCAAAGACATACATACATCTTTTCCCAGCGCTGATGGTTTAGGGGATTTGGCATTGGACTTGCACACTGACCAGGGTTTCAATCCTGCTCAGAACATGCTGTTTCAAGTTTTAATAACTAAAACAAACATGCTTATGTGAGCAGAGAACTTGAAACCAACAGCTCCATCAGTCCACAAACTTCTGCAGCAGTAATGTAGTGGATACACCGTGCACTCATAGGTTTGCAGGTTCAAGTCCCGACTCTGGGCCTTTGAAAAGCTCACTATGAGCAGCCACTCACAGTAACTTCAACCACTGCACAGATTGTGTTTCATTATTATAAATCAACAAAATAGTACTTTTTTCAGTTCCCTTCACTTCTGCCTGTTTGAAGCATGGTTGAAGCCACGGTGTCCTTTAATACACCCTACTGGTCACTGAGCAGACTGCAGCGACCTCAGTGTCAAACGTCTCATTAACTTGTGTTGTTGTCCTATCCAATGTGGTACACTCTCAACATGTGTAGAGCCTTGTGTATGTGTACTGAGGACCACGGCAGGCTCAAGCAGTGCTGAATAAACCCATATTATAGATCCATGGGAATTGGACATCTGAGGAGATTTATAGTGCAAACAGAGGCGCCAACGTTCAACACAAGCAACTGAAATAACTCTATTTTAGCTCTACGTTTCTAGTGATTAGATGTTAGTTAGAATGCAGACAATGATTTAATAAAAAAGTGAACTAGTGTCAGGGCTAGTCTGTGTGAAATGGAGGATCCAGACGGAGCAGTGGAGTGACAGCAGCTGGCGAGGAGCCCGTCTGTTTATGGAGCTACAGTGTTATTGGAATAACCGGACTATTACACAAGTGTGGAGGAAAATGTGGCTGTTTTGGACCTACTCGGCTTCAGGGAAATGGAGGATGCTTCTTCAGGAAATATGTGGTTTTGATTTGCATCTGTGAGAGGTGAGTGAGCGCTGTTGTAACACAGGGCTGTATTTAAGGGGACATTTGTGACATATGAGGAATTATTATAGCCTACATGCACCTGTCCGACCAGCGCACCTGTCCGACCAGCACACCTGTCGTTAGTATCTCTTCATGAATGTACATTGTGTGTAGTACATGACAGCTGCCTTGTGTCACACATGTAAATTCTAGATGCATAATAATAATTACATAACAATAGTACTGAAGCAGTGAACAATGGCACATGTCGTTTGCAATTTGTATAAAAAGTGGTGTTATTAATTGTTATTGACCAAATATTGATATCCAACCCAAGTCTGCTTGCCTACCCATAAAAGTCATCGCACGTTACGGTTTTAATCGTACATTTAGTCATTATTCATTTTATCAGTAAATATTCCTTTGATGAAAACTATGGCAAAATTTTACAGTGGGCAAAATGAGCAGTGGAGCTTGTTCCCACCACCCACTGGAGCACAGCACTGCAGCTGTAGTACACAGAAGGTTGTGCGTGTCCGACACTGTCTCCTGGACTCAGATGGATAGTACATCCGGGGAGATTTTCTTGTTGTTTTTCATCCTTTCAGGATCCCAACAGTGCCGTATGGGAATATTGATGGATTAGGTGACCATGCCTGCTGTGACACGCCAGTCGGGGAGGACAGTCATAATATGAGTGATGCCTCGTGGATCTGCCCATCAAAGCAAAGACATAAACCGGCGACAGTAATGCACTTTCTACTCGAGCACTTCTCTCTGGGCTGTTTTTAAAAAAGACATTTCTATAACAAAAATATCAGATTATGCATTATGTATTCTCCAGGTTCAAATTCCGAAGATATGTCAAAATATGATAAACTAACCCAGAAATGGTGACCACAGGAAACGTCAGCATCATGGTCATAAATCTAATGGAGCTTAGACAGGCGCATTCTCCACTGAGCACATTATGTAAAAGTTACAGCAGCTAGCATAGCACTGGACCATGTCACCATAGTTCTTATTAGCTCACATTATGCATACTCCTTATATAATATAACAAAACTTCTTGTACTTTCTGTCAATGTAAAACATCCTCATAGTTGGACTGTCTATATCAGTGTTTCTTAAACTTTGGTAAGAGCTTTACCTGTGCAATTTTAGTTTAGTCGTGGTTTCTACATTTAGCATTAGTCTTAAAACCTGCTGTCATCCTAGTTCAGACCTTGTTTAGTCCTGGTGTAAGCTTTTCATATTTTTTTTTTTTGTTCTCCAAGTTCAGTCATTTCAAAGTGGTACTTAAAGGCTTGTTGATTTCTTCCCATGTTTTCAAGCTAAATATGTCTCGACCCTGTACAGATACGTTATATAAGCAGCTCTTAAAGCCAGAATAATTCAGCTGCATGCTGTCTGCATCTAATTAGAAAGCATATTATTGTCTGATAACCAGGAAGTGCGCTTTAGCATGCTAGTAATTGTTAGCTTTAACATCATGTCAAAACTCCGCTCTGGTTTTTGGGAGTTGTGAAAATGTGTATAAGCTAATTGCAGTGAATGATTAAGATGTACAGAAGTTAAGTGAGGAATAACTCTGGACCACTGCAAACCATTTAAAAGCCCTATATTACGCTGTTTTATGATCTATGTTATTATCTTGTTTCCTCGTCACAAATAGACTTGGAGTTGTGTTTTGTTTCATTCACACATGTTTAACACACAAACCCTGCATGGTTAGGCTAAATTCTTCTCTCAAACAGAAAACACTCTGTTCCACCTTGTGATGTCATGTGGTAATACAGGAAGTGCTCTGCTATGTTTTCAATCGTTTGGATGATCTCAGCCCTGGAATTGTCACTCACTACCAGTTTGGGCATCTTATCTCAAAAATGTAATTAGTTATAGTTACAAGTTACAAGTAACTATAACTACAGTTATAGTTACAAGAAGTAACTAGTTACTAGGCAAAGTAAGTATGCCGTTATTTACTTTGTTAAAACAATAAAAACACAACAGATGTGAATCTTTAACATTTATTTCACTTTAACAGATTGTAATTATATTGTATTTGTTTAAAGTGATTCACATCTGACACCAGCCTGGACACTTTAGTCACATTTAAACATATGTCCATATCAAATATAGAGCAGTAGTTAAGTTGGAGGAGGAGGCGCCGTGCGTCAGGGCGTCACGTTTCTGATCAAAACTCAACTCGGACCCGCTGTCACTGCACGTGTGACAGGACACCATTTCCCATCATGCATTAAGCGTTTGTAGTCCATGCAGGCGCCACAGTCGGTGGAGCTGCTGTACTCGCCTCGCTCAGAAATTGCTGCCGTGTCTCAATTCGCCAAATGCACCGTTCGATGAACTGTTCGAAGTGCGGGTTCGAAGCACCGCCCGACTTAAATGCCCAGTTCGAGCGGCGCATTTTAGACACTTTGGTGAATTGAGACACGGCCTGCGTCGCTCTCACGAGATTATCTGCGCCTCATCTCAAACAAGCCTCTCACCCCGAGCCTCTTTCACCAAAGAAACACAACAGCTCCTCGTCTGAGATTCTCTGATGAAGAGCAGAGTGAACTGAAGTAATAGTAACGCGCCACATTTTACTGTCAGTAACAGTAACGGCGTTGGGACGCTGGGAAAAGTAATTAGTTAAATTACTCCGTTAGTGAAAAAACAACACGTTAGTAACGTTATTGTTTAACGCCGTTATTGTTTAACGCCGTTATTCCCAACACTGCTCACTACTAAACTAAAGGTAAAAGGAGCTGTTAACTTGAAAACTACCACTGCATGACATCACAAGGTGGAACAGAGCATTTTGAGCTTTGGAGATGAAGACAGACTAATAATAAAGTGTTACTCAAACATGTGTGAATGAAACAAACACAACTCCAGGTCTGTTTTTGATGAGGGAACAGCACAGAACATGACTTAAACATCACAAAAGTCAGTTTCATGTCATAGTGGACCTTTAAAATTAACTAGTTTTGTTTTTCATGCTTTTAGGACAGTAAAAATCAAGTACAAACACACTTTAAAGGGGAACTATGTGGGCTTTTTAGAGGAAGTAAAAACCTTCTATTCTCCATGGACATGTTTTGAATGCCATTAAACTTATCTCTGTGGAGACAAGCAGGCAACCAAAAAAGTTGCGTAGTGTACCTTTAAATGTCACATGTTTCTAAAGGTTGTGCAAACATTTTGAGAATCTAAGCTCCAGTGAAATTTAACATGCCTGTTTACTTTGATGGTATGAGAGAAATCTAAGACACACATGATGAAGTGCCCACATAATCCTGTTTGTCCTGTAGACAAGTATACACTGTGTCCACTCACAGCAGAAACATGACGCTGGTCTGTTAGTGCCAGCTGGCCCACTCATAATGCCACCCACAAACCTGATGCAATCATTAAAGCAATTGGCTATAACTTTAGAAAGCAAATTAATAGAATAACCACACATTTCACTCAAGAAAGACTATTACAATGATAGGAAGAAAAGATAGGAATAAATAAATAAAAAATAAATTATATATATATATATATATATATATATATATATATATATATATATATATATATATATATATATATATATATATATATATATATATATATATATATATATATATATATATATATATATATATATATATACTTCAATTTCCAGTCGAGCTACATTCCTACTTGGATGAACCATTAGCTCCGAAATGCATGTTTACCAAATTAGAAATGTTAATATGAGCTGTATATATGAGTATCATCTTACTAATGTTCACATAGGCTACTGCGCCGTCATGCGTTACTTATGTATAAGTTTATATAGTTTATTCAGATGAAGAAAAACATGTCCCCATGACTTTATTATTAGATCAACAGCATGATTTTAAAAAGGTCATGAGTTAAAACAGATTAAGGTTGTGCTTGTGTCTGCTATATACAATAGTTATAATCTATGACACTCGTGAATGTGATAATTTGCACATTTTCAATTGCAATTTTCATCTAAAATGACTTGACAAAAAAAACACATTCTTTGACGTTACCATAAACATCATCACAACAAAGAGCCGTGAACCTGTCGACCTCTCAATAACTATGCAATGCTCCCAAGTCCTGCACATATCATCGATTAAGACAATAAAATTGAAGAACGAAGTAAGTACAGAGCAGTGGGTGTCTTAAGCTTAAGATTGCTCAAATCATCATCATCATCATCATTCCAAAAATAACTTCAAGAGGATAAATAAGAAAGGGGAACAACTATAACATGGTTAAAACCTCTGAAAAGTCGATTTTGCATAATATATCTGCTTTAAAGTTAGGATCAGTCTCCAGGAAATGAATGTAATTCAATGTAAAGTGCCCAAGAAGCGTGGAAATCCAGTGTGCGCATGTGTGTGTGTGTAGTGTGTATGTGTAGCCTACTTCAAAGCCTGTATGAAATACCTTACAACATACTTGACAGATGCAGCTCATGCAGAGAAGCTTGTAGTAAGATGCTATAACTCATCACTCCTTTCAAAATTCAAGTGCACTAAAAATAATAATCTGCCATTTTCACATGCTCCATTACATGTGGTAGCCTGAGCACACAGAATACTTTGTTGTGTTTTTCATGAGATGACCCTGCTGCTAATCTGCACACTTTTACATAATGTGATGGCCTAGCATAAGCTTATTAAATCATAAAAGCAAACTACATGTCCTACATTTTGTTCATTTTCCTCGAGTTGAAGGCTGTGATCAAACACTGTCAATGAATAGAATGTAGTTTTCTATGATGCAACACTCTTTGAGTAAAATACAGTGTAGTGTTATTGTGTGACTAACCCAGACAGCCGCCTTTCAGTCTCATATTATTACAAATCACTGTGCTCTCAGTGTATTGAGTGGTTGTAGGGACAGCAGGACGTCATAGTTTGTATTGTCTGTGTATGTCTGCACTTTTTGTTCTTTAATTAATGCCCTTTTCAATAGTCGGGCTGGCAGCACATAAAAGCAAAGCATTCATGCAACATACACAAAGCTTTGTTGGCCTCCGTCCGGCTCTTAGCAAGCGCCAGTGGAAATTCAAACAGACTTAAACTTATAATTGAACTGCGGCCATGATTAAGAATGCATATTGTGTTTGTGTGAATGATTCATAAGTCACTCGGCAGCAACAAACAGAATCATTTGACGGTTGAGCTTGATTTGAGTAAGGCATTTTGGTGTCCAGAAAATAGTATTATTGTACCACTATTGCTGGGTTTTTTTCTATTATAACACAGACCTATTTTGCAAAATCAACTTTTTACCTTTAACCATGTTATAGTTGTTTCCCCTCAACATTTGCTCACCCGAAGTTGTATTTGCAGTGATTCGTACATGTTTGAGCAATCTTTAATTGCTTATTTTTAGACGTCATATTGCCAATCAATCCCTGTTTTCACACCACCGGCATACACCCACTGCTCTCTGCTTACTTCATTCTCCAATTTGATCTTCTGAATCGTTGATATGCGTGGGATTCGGCAGCGCTTCATAGTCAGTTTGGTATAAATTCTTTGTTCACCAGTGTGATCTGCAGCTTTGCATCAGAGGTGCTGACCCTTTGTTTTAATGAGGTCGGCACACGTTGGGCACCACAATTTTCTAACATGAAAGTCAGCTGACTTGTTTCTTTTACTAAGTTGTTTAAGATGAATATTGAGGTTTAAAAAGTGCAAATAATAATACAGGTAATAGAAATTATAACTATATAGCAGACACAAGCACAGTAGGTCTTCTTCTGGCTCAAATCTTTTTACCTTTTAGTTGCCTAAATCAACACATGATTTCTTTTCTCTGATAGGGCAAAAATATGTGTAAAATATGTCAAATTGTTGTGACCCCATTAAACTTTTAAATAAAGCTGATTATCATTAGGTTTTTGGGTCAAATTGTATACCCTTATATTTAACTGGCATTACTGTTACAGGACAAACTTTAAAAGACTGTCTGGATGGAGAGGTGTACAGGTAAAGAAATGTGTCCACAAGAATATGTGTAGAAAGGTTTGGGCAACCTAGCGGCGCTGGAGGATGGGTCAAATGCAGATTACAAATGTATCTTAACATAACGTTGTACGGTGTGTTACATGACAAGAAATCCAGCTATGTTAAGTGAGAGTGAGGAAAAAACAGATGATTAAGACTCATTTTGGGAGTGATGAGGGTGAATAGAATTAATACTTTTTTTAGTACATTTTAAAAATCTGGTGACAAACTTTTATACACACGCATCTGTTTTTAATGTTTTATATGGACTTGTATACCTGTTTGTTTTGTTTGTTTTTCTGTTTGTATTGTATTTTAAACAGGGCACCCATGAAAAAGAGAGCCCAAGTGCTTATTGGGTTCCCATGTATAAATAAAGATAAAGAAAGAAAGAGCTGGCGGGCAGGAGGCTTAAGGAAACCAAAGAGGAGATTTATGGATGTAGTGAAGGAGGCCATGGAGTTGTCATGTGAGAAGATACAGATGATAAGGTTAGCCCAAAGATGATGATTCACTGTGACAGCATCGGAAGTCTAAAATGATTCTCACCATAAAAACACATCTCAAATCTGGAGTTGTTGGAACATGTTATTTTAGGTCCTTTAAAAGCATAGGACTCTGACGTGCCAAAGTGCTGTCGAGAAAAGTGGTGAGGTTTTGTCATCCATATCCTTTGGGTGGGTGTCACTGGGGGGTCATCTACTTTAGTGGCACAACTTTCCAGCACAAACCCAAGGTGGCACTGGCTCTTATTAGCTCGGACGTGAGGGTGCAGCTCTCTGAACCGTTCAGCATAATTCATCTGATTAATGTGGCGTGCCGGCCTCATGAATATGCATAGGGTTCCAGATGACTGACTGTCAGGAGTCACAAAAACAGTCAGAGGAGAAAAGGAGATGAGCTAGAACCGCCCGCAGAGAGACGCACACACCGGATATACCTCGGAAATCGCATTATTGCTCCAATTCTCTGTCTTTCTCATAACACAGAGCACAGGGGCGACGGAGCAGAGATTAAAAGAGCATTTGGACAAGCAGAGCAGATCACATTTTGATGAATACAAGTGCCCATTAACTTTGGAGAAACATATTAAAAAGGTGAATGTACAATTATCAGATTAGCTGTTTGCATTTTCCACAATCAAAATGCGTAAACTAAATAATTTATGCTGCAACGATCAAGCGACAGCTGCTACAGCTGTCCATGGCACCTGCCACTTTTTCCTATTACCTGCCAGGATTTGTGGCACCTGACATGGCACCTGCTAGTATTTGTGGCACCTGACATGGCATCTACCAGTATTTGTGGCACCTGCTAGACATTTTTGCATTTTGTGCGACACCAAGCGGCAATTACTGCTCCTAATGAAGTGCAGCAGCTGCATTGAAGAATGGGTCAAATACAGGACAAATTTTCCTTCGAGGACAATAAAGTGTACCTTATCCTTAAGTTGTCCTTCATGCTTTTTTAAGACTGTAAATAGTGTAGTGAATATAAAGTGCTACCATATAAGCTATTATAAATCCAACTGCTACGGCAGGTGGCATGTTATTATTATTATGATGACAATATAACCGCCAGGTGGTCATAATGCTATGGATGAGTGGTGAAGCTGCAACATAAATTCAGTAGTTTCTTTGTACCAAATTACTTCTCATTTCCTTACTGCATTTTTCTCATGTATACATCATTAAATCTATACACTATTAGCTGTATACACTATTACATGTGTACACTATTACAAAGGCATGAAGAGGCATTCTACTGTTTTAGTCCCAATGTACATCCAGAGCTGAGGCATGTAGCAAGTTCACTGCTCATATACCATGTAAACCATACTGGGAGAGAGTTAGCAGCATCAAAGAACCATGATGGCAGATCCAAATGAAAGCTGAATTACACTATGAATGGAAAAGCAGGCACCTGGAAATGAGCTCAGTGGGAGTACAGAGACCCACTGAAAAAACACGGAGAGGTCGACGGGGAGAACACTCAGATCTGATATCAGATTAGGAAAGCAGATGAAGAGCATGGATTTAGGCGTGTGTGTGGTTGAGGATTAAGCCTACCCCTATGTTGTGAGTGGTGACCCCACCGTGACCTCACTGCCTTGTTGTCAGATAGTAAATGAACTCTATGTTACTCAAGAGACACACTGTCTGCTGCAGCAACGACCAGGGCCCTGCTTTGGGAGACAGACAGGCAGCTCTGGGTCTCATGAATATTGATTTGGGCCTTCACAAGGATAAATCTCCCCTGACCACAGCGAATGCATTCACAAGCCACACGCGGAGGGTAGAGGCCATGGGTCAGGCACCCTCCCACCACCGGGCAGTGCTCTGAAACTTAATAGAGTTGAAGGGCCGGGTGAGTAATGACAAACAAACAGAAAATGTGAAAATGATTGACTATTGATGCACATGG